>JARQOC010000003.1:578229782-578317139 GCA_033576535.1 Allobates femoralis
CTGGAATGTAAATCAGTCATTGGTCGTCCATTCAACCTGCAGCATCGTGTGTGTGTGACTCCATGATAATGGTGTCGTTTACGACTTCGCCTATTCAGGACTGAGGAGCATAGGCATCCAAACGACTGCTAATATCGTTCACTTGTTGCTGAGTCATTGCTGCATCATTCATGATATCTGTACGTGTGACACCTCACTAGAGATCAATAAAAGATGTTCCAACGATCTCGGCCAGGTCGGATCGTTGGAACATTGTAGCGTGTAACGGGCTCTTCAGGCACTCAGCAGTCTGTTTAGGCAGGAATGCTTATTTCTGAGCCTATGTATATGTAGCCTTATGGCCTAAGATCTCACACCATGCAGTTTTCCTGAAAGATACATATTTGTCATAAACTTGTACACTGTGTGAGATTTTTCCTCTATTAAGAAATCCAGTATTCAGGACCAGGGTCCATAGGAGCTCATTAAAATAGATGGTATGGATGTACATTGGTTTAAGGCAAAAGTCCTAAATTTGAAAGAAGAGAAAAAGAAGCAAATTATGTGGTGCCGCTGTAATTTTTGAACTTTTTCCTTAGCAACACTCCAAGCCACACCCATTTGCCATTTCTTGCTACCCTGGCAGGAGTAGATCTTAGACGAAGACGGTTAAAATGAGGGACATTCAGCAGATACCAGAGACTGCAGGGCGTACACCTAAATCAAGTATCCATGATGGTCAGGACTAGAAATAAGCTGAGTGATTCATGGGACTCTGGTGCATGTCAGTGGTACTTGGCAGTTGAACAGTAGGACAGTGAATTTCTTGCCTCATAGTGTCCCTGGTGCAGCTTTTGATTAGCCAGGGCTGGCACGAAGTCACCTGTGCATCATGCTCATGTTATGTTAGGACCTATGGATTTATTTTTTGTTCAAACATTAAGAGTTGTAGTAGTCCGAACTTTTTCATTTTTTTGTAAGATTCACTATTTGACATGTAGCTTTTTGTGTCTATAACGCTCCATTCACATGTCTGTTTATCCACTATGTGTGGTGTCCCTTTTCACATGTACTGGAGACACATTCACATGCATACTAATAAAAATCAATATGGATGTTCACATGTCTGTGATTTCACACCGAATGTCCTTATGTCCTTGTGAACCACACATGTGTCCGTGTGATCCACATATAGACATGTCCGGCAGCACAGGCAACACAAACTGGAAAAAAAATACCTGACACTGAAATGAATGTTTTTTTAATTTTAAAAGATGTGCAAAGATTGATAAATGATAGATAGATAGATAGATAGATAGATAGATAGATAGATAGATAGATAGATAGAAACCAAAAAGCTAAATAGCACCTCCTACAAATATTAGTCTGAACTGAAGCAAAGCTGCAATACTAAATAAAATACTTGAAAAAATTCACAGCAGCACTCAGTCTCTGCCAAAACGTGTGCGTATACAAATATATGGTTAGAATTAAAAACACCTATCCATTTGAGAAAAAAACAAAAATAGGTGTTTTTAAAAAAAAAAAAACTCAATTTATGGATTTTTTTTGTACTTATCTTTGTAAAGTAAGGTTCTTGGTCCACTTATTGGCCAATATATGTTTGTCCATCAACCATGGCAAGGTGACCTTAGATCTGATGGGTCCCTAACCTAGTCCAAAGAGAGAGTGGCATAGTATAGGTTAGGGACCCATCAGATGTAAGGTCACCTTGCCACGGTTGATGGCTAACATATATTGGCCAATATGTGTACCAAGAACCTTACTTTACAAAGATGAGTACAGAAAAAATCCACAAATTGAGTTGTTTTTTTTTAAGTAAAGTAGACAGCTGCTGGCTGATATTACCAAGGTAGGATAATACATGGTTATTTGGCCCTTCCCAGCCTAAATATACCAGGCTGCAGCCACCACAGAATTAGTGCGTCATATTAACATGCACCAATCCTGGGCCTGCGCTTCAGCTCTTCCAAAGTGGCAAAGTCTTACCGTATCACTGTGATGCGAGTCACTACAGTAATAACTAGTCTCAAAGGTGAAGAAATAGACTGCAATAATGGAAAGAAAACATAAGAATAATACTACTTACTGGAAGTAAAAGGAGGTCAAACAATCCGAGGTCAGGTCTGGGAAATGGCACAGTAACAGCAAGGGATAGTCAGAGACAAAGTTCAATCCTATCTGAAGTTAGGAAAACCAGAGGAACAAAATAGAATACAGGAAGCAAGCAAAAGAGTAGTCAGGTCACAGGCAAATGGTCAAAGTCCAAGTAAGGGAATAAAGTCAGGCTGGGTCAGGCACAAAGCACAGAGGGATCAGACCTACACAGGCAAAAGCAAGTGTACAATTGACACTGAATGGAGGAGCCAGCATGCTTAAGAAGAGGCCTAATTAATTGAAGTGAAGACAAGTGATTGCAGCACAGACCTAGCACAGACTAACAGCTTCCACAACAATAGTAACAGACAAGGGCAGAGTGGAGATCATGACAATAACAATGAAAACATACAGGTAATTTAACCTACCAATTTTCAACATTTTGACTTGATAAAGGCCATTGTGTGGCCACAATTGCACTGATTTTCTGCCTGTAATGTGATAAAATAAAGGATTTAACTGTGAAAAAATTCTAGTGCCTTGGATAACACTATTTCCTATCATACTGATGTAGAGCCGACCTAAAGGAGCATGGAGTGGTGCAGTGAGTCTGAAGTTTAAACTGCAAAACATTGTGCAACTGAAATGCAGCAGCACTATAACTCTAAAGGCCCTGTCACACGTGTCAATGTCGCTAGCGACATCGCCAAAATGTGACGCATATCGTAAGTGCGTCATGCTGTGTGACAGCGCGACGCAACTGCGATTTATCGCTGGTCGCAGGTTGACAGGTTTACGAGGATGAACATAAACCTGTCAATCTGCAACCAGCGATTAGGCTGGATTGCACCGTCTGACACCGCAATAGCGATGTTTGCGGCGATCCAGCCTACACCACAGCATTGCTGCAGATCGCTTGCTGGGTTGATTCCAGCCCAGAGAGCGATGGCTGCGCCCACATCACTGCGGCGTCACCGGCAACATCCTGCCGTGTGACACCAAGGCTGCGATGTCGGAAGCGACCACGCACCCGCACATCACTTCCGACATCGAGGCCTTGGTTGACACGTGTGACGGGGCCTTTATGATCAACCACTGTCAGCTTTGCTCTTTCTCTCCCTATCAATGGAATGTCTGTGATAATTTATTTTCTTCCAACACTACACACATCTTTCCTGCTGTGAAACAACACACTATCTGTGGAATTTGTTCTCTAGTTTTATGGCTTTCTCTCCCCCTCTCTGTGACTAAGTTGTGAACATCCTTTTACAATCCAGATTCATCACAAAATGGCTGACGCTTTCCCTCTTTCTGTTTTTCAATTTTTTTCAGCTGCGGTAGACCATCTTCATTGGTTGTGCTATAACATATGATATATGATATGACAGCTGCAAAACATTATATAGAGTGTTGGGGTCATGTGAGCCTTCTCTGCCTGCATCAGCCTTCTATAGAGTGCACAGGTTCAGCAAATTCATAAAGATTGGACATTAGTTCAATTTGCTTGAAATTGACTTGCTCATTTCTGGCCATTTTAGCTAATAAAGTAGACATGAGCTTACTTTCACCCCAGTATGTTCCTCACACAACCATCTCTAAGATTTCTCTCTAGCATCTGCCCATATTCATGAACTCACTTCCTAAGCAAATTAGATTGTATTCCACAATTGAGGTCTTTAGACTCAACCTGAAAACCCACTTCTTCAGGAAACCTTGCTGCCACCTCATTACTGATTGAACTGTTTCAACTAGAGATGAGTGGACCTGTGGAAGGTCGGGTTCTGTGGGCTCAGCCAGACTTTAGATAAAGGTCAGTTCTGGACCCAAACTTGACTGGAACCTCATTGGAAGTCACTGATTGGGCAGTTCGGCTCTCCGCCTACATGCAGCCAGCCATAAGAAAAGCACGTCCGGGGAAGGAAGGGCGGAATCTTATCAATTTCTTTTTTTATACATACTACATCCGCTTTACCCCCAGTTCGAGCCATTCAAACGCTGCAAGCGGCTCTCCCTGGGCTGAGCACTGAGTGTACCTGAGCATAGTGATGCTCACTCCAGTGGTTTGCATTCGTAGAGCATCTGGACTCAACTCGAATACTGATTTTTTTTGTAAAGTCTGTGTTCAGCATGAATACCAAACTTTAAAGTTAGGGTCCGCTCATTTCTAGTTCAAACCCAATAAGCTGCTGTTTCCCTACCCCAATAACTCGTAGATTGCAAATCCATAAGAGAAGGGTGCTCTCCCCATCTGTACTACTCTGGCACTTTTAGTTTGTTTGTTGTAGTGTGTTTATATGAATTATCTGTCTGTAAACTCTCTTCATATGTGCAGTAGTATGGATTTGAATTATGCTTTAAATATATATGAAAACAACCAATATCCCCAGTGCGGCAAAAAATGTAAGTATTCAACAATACAGTATATAAGAGAATAAAGTTGAATACCATAATTTAATTTAGTAAACCATATATATTCTCTTTACAGGCAGGACTTCACTTATTGACCACTAAATGTGTTTATACTGTAAGTATATCGATTTGTTTGATGAAGCACTCCAGAAACACTACCGGTAATGGTTATGGTACCTGGTACCATCTGCTCCGAGCCAGCCACTACTCACATGCCTATTGCACTATAGACATGGATAAGGCTAAGTGACCGTTTGACAGGTAGAGTGATTGTCGCACGTAAGGATCAGTCCACTGAGCCATATGTAGATGAATTTATAAATTAAATAAATTAAACTATTTTATGTGTTGTTCATTACTTTTTCAGGATGGGTGAACTGGTAAAAAGTTCACTTACTGTCACAAAGTAGAAGAAGCCCCTTTCCAAATATAGGTCTGGGGGCTGAGTGTTCAAACCTCGGCAATATTGGACATTAGCACGAGAGTGCTGCCAGGATATACACATTTCTCTTATAGCAACCCTACCAGTATGACATACATCATCAGGTCATATGGGCAAGCGTTATCATAATGGAAAAACCTGATTGGAGATAGTGGTGCTGAGATCTAATGTAAATTATCCTAATCTTAGTAGAAATTACAAATACTGTATATCTGAAATTAAATTCATAGAAGACCTCTCAGGCCTCCTGTCTTTTTTAGTAAAAAAAATTATATTCTCTATTGAAGAAATAGCTTTTCTTAGAACCCTCTGTTGGGTTATACCTGTATTATTTCACTTGAATATTTATGGATAAATTGACATCTTTTTGTAATCATTCTCTATGTCGAATTTAAGAACCTTGAACACGACTTGGACAGTGTCATTGTACAAAGACCTACCCACAACTGGTCGCACCCACAAAAGGGACACAACGGGAGATATTATTACTTTATTGGGGCCAGCACAGGGTATATTATCATTTTTTTGAGGGCCAGAATTGTGGGATGGTTTCGGGTTCAAATCCCACCAAGGACAACATCTGCAAGGAGTTTGTATGTTCTCTTTGTGTTTGTGTGGGTTTCCTCTGGGCACTCCTGTTTCCTCCCACATTTCAAAGACATACAGATAGGATATTTAGATTGTGAGCCCCAATGGGGATGGTGTTGCAAAAATGTATGTAAAGCACTATGGAATTAATAGCGCTATATAAATGAATAAATATTATATTGTTATTTTCAAGTGTATGGGGGTCATAATGGTGAAGCTTATCATTGTATGGGTGCCAAAATGGAGGAAATATTATTTTAAAGTGGACAAAATAGCGGAGTATTATCATTGTATGCAGGCCAATATGTGAAAAATTGTCATTGTATTGAGGCCACAATGTGGGATATGGCTGTATGGGGACCAGAATTGAAGACATTATCACTGTATGGAGGTTAGAATTTGTGACATTATTTCTTTAAAGGGCCAAAATGGGAGACATTATTATTATTGTGTAAGGGCAAAAAGGGGATACTTTAACATTGTATGAGGGCCAAAATAGAGGACATTATTAATGTACTACTAGATGGTGGCCCGATTCTAACGCATCGGGTATTCTAGAATATGTATGTAGTTGACATACTGTGACTGACAGACTTGTTAAGTCAACGTGAGTGAACTACATATATATATATATATATATATATATATATATATATATATACCGTATATACTCGTGTATAAGCCGACCCGTGTATAAGCCGACCCCCCTACTTTTGCCCCAAAACCTGGGAAAACCTATTGACTCGTGTATAAGCCGAGGGTGGACCCCAGCACAGGTATACAGCCCCAGCAGTGTGGTATACAGCAGCCCCAGAGGTATGTACAGCAGCCCCAGTGGTAGTATACAGCAGCAGCCCCAGTGGTATATACAGCAGCAGCCCCAGTGGTTAGTATACAGCAGCCCCAGAGGTGTATACAGCAGCCCCAGTGGTAGTATACAGCAGCAGCCCCAGTGGTATATACAGCAGCAGCCCCAGTGGTTAGTATACCGCAGCCCCAGAGGTGTATACAGAAGCCCAGGGGTTAGTATACAGCAGCCCCAGAGGTGTATACAGCAGCCCCAGTGGTAGTATACAGCAGCCCCAGAGGTATATACAGCCCCAGAGGTATATACAGCAGCCCTTAGGTAGTATACAGCAGCCCCAGTGGTGAATACAGCAGCCCCAGAGGTAGTATACAGCAGCCCCAGAGGTATATACAGCCCAGAGGTATATACAGCAGCCCTTAGGTAGTATACAACAGCCCCAGTGGTGTATACAGCAGCCCCAGAGGTAGTATACAGCAGCCCCAGAGGTATATACAGCCCCAGAGGTACAGCAGCCCTAGTGGTGTATACAGCAGCCCCAGAGGTAGTATACAGCAGCCCCAGAGGTATATACAGCAGCCCTTAGGTAGTATACAGCAGCCCCAGTGGTGTATACAGCAGCAGCCCCAGGGGTGTATACAGCACCAGCCCCAGGGGTGTATACAGCAGCAGCCCCAGGGGTGTATACAGCAGCAGCCCCAGGGGTGTATACAGCAGCAGCCCCAGGGGTGTATACAGCAGCAGCCCCAGGGGTGTATACAGCAGCAGCCCCAGAGGTATACAGGCCCCCCCATCAAGATCCAGGGCCCCCCCCTTGCGCGGCAAACCTGTAAAGTAAAATCATACTTATCATTGCCCGCGACCACAGAAAGCCGCCGGAAGACGCTGAATGAAGCCCGGGATCGTCATGTCGGCAGCGGCGGGACGGCGCGACAGGACAGTGATAAGTATGATTTTACTTTACAGGTTTGCCGCGCAAGGGGGGGGGCCCTGGATCTTGATGGGGGGGCCTGTATACCTCTGGGGCTGCTGCTGTATACTTGCGTATAAGCCGAGGGGGGGACTTTTCAGCCCAAATTTTGGGCTGAAAAACTCGGCTTATACGCGAGTATATACGGTATATATATATATATATATATATATATATATATATATATATATATATATATATACAGTGTTGGCCAAAAGTATTGACACCCCTGCAATTCTGTCAGATAATACTCAATTTCTTCCTGAAAAGGATTGCAATCACAAATTCTTTGGTATTATTATCTTCATTTAATTTGTCTTCAATCGAAAAACACTAAAGAGAATGAAACAAAAGGCAAAACATTGATCATTTTACACAATACTCCAAAAATGGGCCAGACAAAAGTATTGGCACCCTCAGCCGAATACTTGGTTGCACAACCTTTAGCCAAAATAACTGCGATCAACCGCTTCCAGGTCCCTGATATTTGAAGGGTGCCTTCTCCAAACTGCCATTTTTAGATCTCTCCACAGGTGTTCTATGGGATTCAGGTCTGGACTCATTGCTGGCCACCTTAGAAGACTCCAGTGCTTTCTCTCAAACCATTTTCTAGTGCTTTTTGAAGTGTGTTTTGGGTCATTGTCCTGCTGGAAGACCCATGACCTCTGAGGGAGACCCAGCTTTCTCACACTGGGCCCTACTTTATGCTGCAAAATTTGTTGGTAGTCTTCACACTTCATAATGCCATGCACACGGTCAAGCAGTCCAGTGTCAGAGGCAGCAAAGCAACCCCAAATCATCAGGGAACTTCCGCCATGTTTGACTGTAGGGACCGTGTTCTTATCTTTGAATGCCTCTTTTTTTCTCCTGTAAACTCTATGTTGATGCCTTTGCCCAAAAAGAGAGAACATTCTTCCAAAACGTTTTAGGCTTTCTCAGTTAAGTTTTGGCAAACTCCAGCCTGGCTTTTTTATGTCTCAGGGTAAGAAGTGGGGTCTTCCTGGGTCTC
Source organism: Allobates femoralis (assembly GCA_033576535.1). Classification (NCBI taxonomy): domain Eukaryota; kingdom Metazoa; phylum Chordata; class Amphibia; order Anura; family Aromobatidae; genus Allobates; species Allobates femoralis. The sequence goes on from JARQOC010000003.1 coordinate 578,238,103, forward strand.
TTACCATACAGTCCCTTTTCATTCAGATGTCGACGGATAGTACGGGTTGACACTGTTGTACCCTCGCACTGCAGGGCAGCTTGAACTTGTTTGGATGTTAGTCAAGGTTCTTTATCCACCATCCGCACAATCTTGCTTTGAAATCTCTTGGCAATTTTTCTTTTCCGTCCACATCTAGGGAGGTTAGCCACAGTGCCATGGGCTTTAAACTTCTTGATGACACTGCGCACGGTAGACACAGGAACATTCAGGTCTTTGGAGATGGACTTGTAGCCTTGAGATTGCTCATGCTTCCTCACAATTTGGTTTCTCAAGTCCTCAGACAGTTCTTTGGTCTTCTTTCTTTTCTCCATGCTCAATGTGGTACACACAAGGACACAGGACAGAGGTTGAGTCAACTTTAATTCATGTCAACTGGCTGCAAGTGTGATTTAGTTATTGCCAACACCTGTTTGGTGCCACAGGTAAGTTACAGGTGCTGTTAATTACACAAATTAGAGAAGCATGACATGATTTTTCTAACAGTACCAATACTTTTGTCCACCCCCTTTTTTATGTTTGGCGTGGAATTATATCCAATTTGGCTTTAGGACAATTCTTTTTGTGTTTTTTTCATTGAAGACAAATTAAATGAAGATAATAATACCAAAGAATTTGTGATTGCAATCATTTTCAGGAAGAAACTGAGTATTATCTGACAGAATAGCAGGGGTGTCAATACTTTTGGCCAACACTGTATATATATATATCTATTATATAATTGCGAATGGGTTTTTTGCCCCTTCTGAGTCCGCTCGCGCTGCGAGTCAGCGTGGTCATGTGGATACGCCCGAAGCATTGGCCGCGCAGCGGCCATTGCGAGCAGTTCTAAGGCGACTCGCTATGCCCGCGCAGCGGGCATGGCGAGTCGCCTTAGCAGCGCGAAGCATTGGCCGCGAAGCGGCCATTGCGAGTCAGAGACTCGCTCTTCTAGACTTATAGTATATGGCGGTACATTATAGTACATGTATAGCAGCACTATAGTATACATGTATAGCAGCACTATAGTATATGGCAGTACATTACAGTACATGTATAGCAGCGCTATGGTATATGGTGGTACATTACAGCACATGTATAGCAGCACTATAGTATATGACGGTACATTACAGTACATGTATAGCAGCACTATAGTATATGGCGGTACATTACAGCACATGTATAGCAGCACTATAGTATATGGCAGTACATTATAGTACATGTATAGCAGCACTATAGTATATGGCAGTACATTACAGTACATGTATAGCAGGGGTATAGTATATGGCGGTGCATTACAGCACATGTATAGCAGTGCTATAGTATATGGCGGTACATTACAGCACATGTATAGCAGCACTATAGTATATGGCGGTACATTACAGTACATGTATAGCAGCACTATAGTATATGGCGGTACATTACAGCACATGTATAGCAGCACTATAGTATATGGCGGTACATTACAGTACATGTATAGCAGCACTATGGTATATGGCGATACTCCGCTCCACGCGGCCCCCCTGCTCCTCCTGGCTCCTCCACAGTAAAAGTAAAAATAAAAAATTCCTCAGTGAGGATACTCATCTGTCCGCCGGCTCACTCCACCTCTGTCTTCTAGGTCTTACAGGCCTGTAGGACCTGTCGTTGCCTGGGAAACCGATCAGCTGATCGGTCACATGACCGCTAACTGCTGAGGCGGCAGGATGGCGCAGGGGGGCAGAATTGAGTAGGGAGGCAGGATGGTGACGGGGGGGGCACGATGGTGACTGGGGGGGCAGGATGGTGATGGGAGGGGGGGCAGGATGGTGATGGGGGGCAGGATAGTGGCGGGGGGGCAGGATGGAGCGAGCGGGGCAGGATGGAGCCGGGGAATTGGGGGCAGATTGGAGCCGGATGGGCAGGATGGAGTCGGGGAGGGGGGCAGGATGGAGCCGGGGGGGCAGGATGGAGCGATCAGGGCTGGATGGAGCCAGGGAGGAGGGGGGCAGGATGGAGCCAGCAGGGCATAATGGAGCCGGGGGGGCAGGCTGGAGACAGGGGAGCAGGATGAAGGCGGGGGGGGGGGCAGTATGCAGCCGACGGGGGGCAGGATGGAGCCGGTGGGGGGGTTAGGAGGAGCCGGCGGAGGGGGCAGGATGGGGGGGGGGGGGGGGGGGGGGGGGGGGGCAGGATGGAGCCAGCAGGGGGCAGGATGGAGCCGGGGGGCAGGATGGAGCGATCAGGGCAGGATGGAGCCGATGGGGTGGGCAGGATGGAGCTGGCGGGGGGGGCAGGATGGAGCCGGGAGGGGGCAGGATGGAGTGCTCGGTAACCGGGAGCAGTAGCATGTAGTGTCCTGCTAGGACCTTGCATAATGTCGGAATGACATCGGTGTTCGGCACTGTGATTGGCCTGCTCGCGGTCATGTGATATGTGACGCGCATATCACATGACCGCGAGCGGGCCAATCACAGTGCCGGATGGAGCCGGGGAGGAGGGGGGGCAGGATGGAGCCGGCAGGGCATAATGGAGCCGGGGGCAGGATGGAGCCGGGGTGGGGCAGGATGGAGACAGGGGGGCAGGATGAAGCCGGCGGGGGCAGTATGGAGCCGGCGGGGGGGCAGGATGGAGCCGGTGGGGGGGTAGGATGGAGCCGGCGGAGGGGGCAGGATGGAGCCGGCGGGGGGGGGGCAGGATGGAGCCAGCAGGGGGCAGGATGGAGCCGGGGGGGGGCAGGATTGAGAGATCAGGGCAGGATGGAGCCGATGGGGGGGGGCAGGATGGAGCCGGCGGGGGGGCAGGATGGAGCCGAGAGGGGGCAGGATGGAGTGCTCGGTAACCGGGAGCAGTAGCAGGTAGTGTCCTGCTAGGACCTTGCATAATGTCGGAATGACATCGGTGTTCGGCACTCTGATTGCCCTGCTCGCGGTCATGTGATATGTGACGCGCATATCACATGACCGCAAGCGGGCCAATCACAGTGCCGAATGCCGATGTCATCCTGACATCATGCAAGGTCCTAGCAGAACACTGCCTGCTACTGCTCCCGGTTACTGAACACTCGGCGGAGTGGTAAGTATAGCAATCTTTATTTCGTAGTGTATAATGCACTGCGAATTTAAATCATTAAATTAGTAGCCCTAAGGAGCAGAAGGACGCGGGGGACCGCACGGAGCGGGAGCGCAGACCGGGCAGAGGAGCGGGGTATGGAGCACGGGCAGGGCAGGAGGAGCGGGGGAAGGGTAAGCACAGGCAGGACAGAGGAGCGGGGTATGGAGGGTGGGCAGGCCACCGTCGGCCGAACCCGTGTAACCCGGCGACATGCTAACGTGCAGCTGTCGCCGGGCTGCAAATTGGCGCGAAATTCGAACTTTGAAGTTGCGCGCCTATCTGCATAGTCTGCGCTCATTGGTGCCCACCAATGAGCGGCCTCTGTCTGGCGCGCAATTTCTGTGACCGACAGACGCCTTAGACAATTATATAGTAGCAGGGGCGGACCGTCACCCCCGGGGGCCCTGGTGCAGGTGTGGACCGGGGGGGGGGGGGGTGCTGGTGCTCTCTTACCGCTGCTTCTCTCCCGCCTGGTCCTGCCGCGCTCTCCCGCCTGGTCCTGCCGCGCTCTCCCGCCTGGTCCTGCCGCGCTCTCCCGCCTGGTGACGGCGGCTTGTGGGGGTCGGCTGGGAGAGCCGCGCTGAGAGCCGCGCTCTCCCGCGTTGTGGGGGTCGGCTGGGGGCCCCCTCCAGGCTTGAAGGGGCCCCCTAACCGGTCGGGGCCCTGGTGCAGCTGCACCGGCTGCACCAGTGTAGTTCCGCCCCTGTATAGTAGATTAGGGGCCAGAATGGAGCACATTAGCATTATATGAGGCTCAGAATAGGGGACTTTACTACTGTTTGTTGGCCTGAATTACAGATATATCCATGTATGAGGGCCAGATTAAGGGATATTATTGCTTTATGGGGCTAGAAGGGAGGTCATTACTACTGTATGGAGGCCAAAATGTGAAAAAGAATCATTGCATTAAGGCCACAATATGTCACATTACTTTTTCCCCACAAAATTTTGGACAGATAAGTGAAAATAATTATCAAAAGAGATGTCCAAAAACAATCCTGAGGCCATTCGGGTATATATGTCCCCTATTCTGGAATATATGTCTTCCATCGTGGGACCCATCCTGGTATATGTGTCTCCATCCTGGGCCCATGTTAGTATGTGTGTAACCCAACCTGTACCCATCCTGATATATATGCCCCCCATTCTGGTCTATATGCTCTCCATATTGTCCTCATATATGGACTCCATCATGATATATTTGTCTCCCATTTTTGGTCCATGTTGCTATAGAGTACAGTGTTGGCCAAAAGTATTGACACCCCTGCAATTCTGTCAGATAATACTCAGTTTCTTCCTGAAAATGATTGCAATCACAAATTATTTGGTATTATTATCTTCATATAATTTGTCTTCAATGAAAAAAACACAAAAAGATTTGTCCTAAAGCCAAATCGGATATAATTCCACACCAAACATAAAAAAGGGGGTGGATAAGAATATTGGTACCCTTTGAAAAATCATGTGATGCTTCTCTAATTTGTGTAATTAACAGCACCTGTAACTTACCTGTGACACCTAACAGGTGTTGGCAATAACTAAATCACACTTGCAGCCAGTTGACATGGATTAAAGTTGACTCAACCTCTGTCCTGTGTCCTCCTGCAGGAGGATGGAGAGTGCAGGAGAATGGAGAATGGAGGATGGGGAGTGCATGAGGATGGGGTATGCAGGAGGATGGAGGATGGGGAGTGCAGGAGGATGGAGAGTGCAGGAGAATGGAGGATGGGGAGTGCAGGAGGATGGGGAGTGCAGGAGAATGGAGGATGGGGAGTGCAGTAGAAAGGAGCGTTCAGGAGGATGGAGCGTGCAGGAGGATGGAGGATGGGGAGTGCATGAGGATGGGAAGTGTAGGAGGATGGAGGATGGGGATTGCAGGAGAATGGAGAGTGCAGGAGAATGGAGGATGGGGAGTGCAGGAGGATGGGGAGTGCAGGAGGAAGGAGGATATGGAGCGCAGGAGGATGGGAAGTGAAGGAGGATGGGGAGTGCAGGAGGATGTAGAGTGCAGGAGGATGTGGAGTGCAGGAGGATGGGGAGTGCAGGAGAATGGAGGATGGGGAGTGCAGGAGGATGGAGTATTCAGGAGGATGGAGAGTGCAGGAGGATGGGGAGTGCAGGAGAATGGAGAGTGCAGGAGAATGGAGGATGGGGAGTGCAGGAGGATGGAGGATGGGAAGTGCAGGAGGATGGAGAGTGCAGGAGAATAGAGTATGGGGAGCGCAGGAGGATGGGGAGTGAAGGAGGATGGAATATGGGAAGTGCAGGAGGATGGGGAGTGCAGGAGGGTGGAGGATGTGGAGTGCAGGAGGATGGGGAGTGCAGGAGGATGGAGAATGTGGAGTGCAGGAGGATGGGGAGTGCAGGAGAATGGAGGATGGGGAGTGCAGGAGGATGGGGAGTGCAGGAGGATGGAGGATGGGGAGTGCAGGAGGATGGAGAGTGCAGGAGGATGGGGAGTGCAGGAGGATGGAGGATGGGGAGTGCAGGAGGATGGGGAGTGCAGGAGGATGACGGGTGGGAGTGCAGGAGGATGGGGAGTGCAGGAGGATGGAGGATAGGGAGTGCAGGAGAATGGGGAGTGCAGGAGGATAGAGGATAGAGAGTGCAGGAGGATAGGGAGTGTAGAAGGATGGCAACTGCAGGAGGATGGGGAGTGCAGGAGGATGGAGAGTGCAGGAGGATAGAGGATGGGGAGTGCAGGAGGATGGAGAGTGCAGGAGGATGGAAAGAGCAGGAGGATGGTGACTGCAGGAAGATGGAGTGTGCAGGAGGATGGGGAGTGCAGGAGGATGGAGAGTGCAGGAGGATGGCGAGTTATGGAGGATGGAGAGTGCAGGAGGATGGAGAGTGCAGGATGATGGAAAATGCAGATGGATGGGGAGTGCAGGACGATGGAGAATGCAGACGGATGGAAAGTGTAGGAGGATGGACAGTGCAGGAAGATGGAGCATGCGGAGTACAGGAGTGTAGAAGGATGGTGGAAGGAGAGTGGAGGAGAATGGAGAGCGCAGGGGAATGGAGGATGGAGACTGTAGGAGGATGGAGGATGGAGCCTGCAGGGGGATGGAAGATGTCGGGAAGATGGAGAGTGCAGGTGGATGGATAGTGCAGGAGGATGGGGAGTGCAGGAGAATGGAGAGTGCAGGAGGATGGAGAGTGCAGAAGGATGGAGAGTGCAGGAAGATGGAGGATGGGGAGTGCAGAAGGATGGGGAGTGCAGAAGGATGGGGAGTGCAGGAAGATGGGGAGTGCAGGAGGATGGAGAGTGCAGGAGGATGGAGAGTGCAGGAGGATGGAGAGTGCAGGTAAATGGAAGATAGAGACTACAGGAAGATGGAGACTGCAAGGGCTGGAGGGTGTAGAGAAGATGGACAGTGCAGGAGGGTGGAGAGTGCAGGAGGATGGAGGAAGGAGAGTGGAAGAGGATGGAGAGTGTAGGGGGATGGAGGATGTAGGGAAGATGGAGACTGCGGGGGGATGGAGGATGGAGACTGCTGGGGGATGGAGGATAGAGACTGCAAGGGGATGGAGAGTGCAGGAGGATGGAGGATGGAGACTACAGGAGGATCGAGACTGCAGGGGTATGGAGGGTGCAGGGAGTGATAGAAGATGCAGGGAGAATGGAGAGTGTAGGGGGATGGAGTGTGCAGGGGGATGGAGAGTGTTGGGTGGTGGGGGAAATATGGATATCCTACAGATCCCAAATATTGCCAACATACCGTACATTGTATTGCTATCATGGATAACAATATGATAACAAAGACAGAAAAAATAGGTCTGTCAGACTAAAGAGAACCAAATGTTCATCAGTCTCCAAATGGAAAAGTGTATTGGAGCGTTTGTGCTTTACATCACCACATATTAACTATTATAGGGGATTTCCCAAGTCAGTTGTGACAGACACTAGATGGTGACAGACACTATATGGGTCATGGATAGATGGTGACAGACACTATATGGGTCATGGATAGATAGTGACAGACACTATATGGGTCATGTATAGATGGTGACAGACACTATATGGGTCATGGATAGATGGTGACAGACACTATATGCGTCATGGATAGATGGTGAGAGACACTATATGGGTCATGAATAGATGGTGACAGACACTATATGGGTCATGGATAGATGGTGACGGACACTACATGGGTCATGGATAGATGGTGACAGACACTACATGGGTAATAGATAGATGGTGACAGACACTATATGGGTCATGGATATGTGGAGCCCACTGGGACGGAGTACTCGGTACCGGACCGGGGTATATGCTGGGGATGTCACGGAAGTCTTGGTCCGGACTGTGTCCCGTGCCCACAAGTAATGGGGGGATATTTACAAGGGAGTTTGTCGTGACACCACCTACGGGTTGTGGTCAGGGTGACCCCCGCTCCTACAAACCTCCGGGGATGATGTTTGGCAGCCGGTGATGTAACGGCTCTCTGCGGGTAGAGCTTGGTTCCCCGGGGCAGTGATAGTAATAATCTATGATTAATGCTATGGATGTTGCAGGATAGGGATGATAGTGGAGGCGATGGCAGTTTATGAGGGAAAGTAGGGCTTGAGTACAAGAATCACAGACACTCACGGTTTTGTCGTTTTCCAAGTCTTTACTGCAGATGTTGTTAGCAGAGTACTGTCCACGGAGTCTGTACCGGAGCCGGGTTGCTCCCATCCTAACCGGGTCCTCAGCTTCCCACTTCTGCGCTGTGTGTGGCCCTGCTGCTGCTTTAGCTGAGCTGCTGGCCCTGTCTCTCCTCACAGGTACCCCCTTTGCTAGGCAACTTGAGTCTTTCCATGTGCTTCTGACCCCGCCGTGTTGCTTCACTGAGGTACAGTGTAGATCTAAACCCTCCACTATCCCGGTGTTTACTGTGCTGCGTGTGTCAGTCACAGTTTCAGATCCGGTCTCTGCGCTCCTCCGGGGCGAGTTATGGGGTAACTCAATCTCCCACATGTGTTCTTCTATTCTCTAAACTCCTCTCCTCAGACCCTGGCTAGGCCTGGAATGGAGTTGCAGACTGTGGAGAAGCCTAAGGCAGCTCCTTTACACCACAGTCCCTCTTCCTCAGTTCTCCAGGAACTGAACTACTTCCTCTTGACACCAGAATATATAAGGAAGCTGCTTTAGCTCCCCCTTCTGGCCTAGAGGTGCTAGTGCAGGGTCCAGTGTAGTGTGGGGAGTAAACCCTTTGTGTTGTTACTGTGGCACTTAACCCTTGGGGTGCCACATTCCCCCTTAGTTAAAGACAGTACTCCAGGACTGTAGAAAAACAAAACAGTTAATATAACAATTAATATTTACAGAGTCTTAAAAATGAAAGTACAAAAACCACTTAAATGTTCAAAAAGAGTCCAAAGTTCAAAATAAGCAGTCTTTCCGGGGATTTAGTCTATTGCCTCCGGGCTGGTAAATATTTACAAATAGTGTTTACCACAACCAGTTCCGTGGTGAATATGGTCCATAAATAAATAAGAAAAGTTCAAGAATATATAAAGTAGTTCATACAGGACAGTCTCTGTAGGTACTGGGCTTTAACATTGCAAACTATTAACAAAAACATGTACGGGTGTCTCTGGTTACAAGTGCAATAGGCCTCTAGGCCCTTGAGTCACTGCATAAGAGGCCAAGTTCTTACTCTCCGTGGCTGCCACCTAACATCAAGCTATTCTCACCCTTTCTATACATTTACACTCTACCGGGTTCTATTAAACTTTTACACAAACATATTTACATTTCACATTTAATTTTACATCTTAATCTGTGTACCTAAACAGTAACTGACCCTGGGTACTACGCTCTGATCTGCGTACTACTGGTGTACTGGGTGTACTTAGCCTGATGGTATGAGTGGACATGTACCTACTTGAAGTGTCTGGTACTATGGCAGATGGAGGTCTGACTGTAGTACTGGCAAACTCACTGGGACCAGGAATTTGTTCTTCCTCTACGGGTTCTACTTCCAGTTCGTCAGGTCTTGAGACTTCTGGTTGTACGGGTTCTGGTGTTGGTTCAACCATTGGAGGGAAAGCAATCATTGGGACTACAACTGCTCCGTAGTAAATTGGCCATGTTTTGGGAAATCTCCTAGAACGGTATGGAAAACTTCATCTTCTTTCTTGACACGTTGGACCTGTACAGGTACTGTTACTTCTGGTGTCTTCAAGGTTTCAGGACATGGTTTCAGATGGTCTCTGGACACAACTGCTGAAGTTCTTCCTTCATCTTTGCTTATTAGACATATTTTAGCATTGTCTAAATTGGATGGTAAGACCATATATGGGGTGGTTTCCCACTGATTATCCAATTTGTTGGTGCGTCTCTTTCTCTTGAGAACTTGCTCACTGGGTTGTAACGGAGTTGCTTGAGCACGTTGGTTAAAGGTTCTCTCTTGTCTTGCTCTAGCTTGCTGAAGATTTTTCTCTACGCACTCTTGTACTTGGCGATACTGTTGTTGATGTAGGGTATCCCATTTGGATCTTCCACTTTGCATCAGGTTTTAGAATTCCCATATCTAAATCAATTGGCAGCTTACCGGGTCTTACACGCATAAGGTTGGTTGGGGTGCAGTTTGTAGAACTCACTGGAACATGGTTGTACAGGTCTACCAAATCGCGTAATTTCTCTGGCCATTGATTATCTCTCTGATTCTGGTAATGTTTTTAACAGGTCAATTATAATATGGTTCATCTTCTCGCATAAGCCATTTGTTTGGGGATGGTACGCTGTCGTGCTTATCCTTTTACAGCCGTACATATTGTAGAATTCCTGGAAAATCTCTGACTCAAAGTCCCGGACCTTGATCTGCAAGGACTTGTTCCGGGTAGCCAAAGAGGTCTACAGAAATGTGTCTGAAATGCTTTTGCAGCCGTCTTCGCCGTCAGGTCTTTGATGGGTACCACCACTAAGAAGCGAGAGTAATGATCCATTTATGGTTAAGGCATAGACATAGCCTGACCAGCTTGGTGACAGCTTGACGTGGTCTAATCGCAACTAACTCCAGTGGTTGCTTGGTTACTATGGACTGGAGTGGGGCTCTCTGTTGATCTTTTCTTCTGAGGTTGCACGGGCCACATTTTCTACACCAATCATCGATTGATTTTCTCATGCCAACCTAATAGAATCTCTTCTTAAGAGCACTTCCAACTGCACTGTCGTGGTAGGCTTCTAAGACCATTTTGACGTCTCTCTTGGGTACGATTATCTGCCAGACCAATTCATGTGTTTTAGAGTTGGTATACCTTCTGCAGAGCTTCCCTTGATACAGGAACAACTTTCCTCGTTCCTTGCAGAGTATTGGGTCTCAGCTGGGGCGTTTTGGTTAGGGTACGCACCTTGTTGTCTAAGCAGTTCTTTCACTAGCTTCACAGCTGGGTCGCTATCCTGGGTGTCAGCCCATCCATGGTGTGCTAACGGGTTGACATTTGCTCCTGTTGCCTTTGGTAGATGCCGTGTTGATACTTTTCTATCATAGAAGGTGAAAGGCCGGTAGTTCAATTTCTTCCAAATCTGTTCCTTTCCAGTGTGTGGCATCCGGGATAAGACGTCTGCATTCCCGTTCTTGCGGCCTGCCCTGTATTTAATGACAAAGTTGTAGTTAGGAGGCTATTCATCGCTGCTCCAATGCACCTAATTTTGCTGAATCCAGGTGGGTCAATGGGTTGTTATCCGTGTAGATGGTAAATTCTGCAGCTGCCAGGTAGTGCTTTAAATGTTTAGTTACAGCCCAAAGTACTGCCAGTAGTTCTAACTTGAAGGAACTGTATTCTCCGGGTTTCTTTGCGTAGGCCGGAGTTTCCTGCTTGCAAAGGCAATTACTTCATCTTTGCCTCCCTGCTTCTGTGACAGTACTGCTCCCAATCCCACGTTGCTGGCATCTGTGTATAAAATGAATGGTTGATGGTAATCTGGATATGTCAGGATCTCTTCTCCTGTCAGCGCATGCTTCAGCTTGTTGAAGGAATCTTCCTTTCTTCACTCCACTGGAAAGGACGATTACGAGTGGAAGACCTTTTTGACTGTCCTACCAGGATGTCTTGCAGGGGAGCTGCTAACTTTGTGAATCCTCGGATAAATCTTCTATAATAGCCTACCAGGCCACAGGAATTGCCTCACTTCTTTCACATTAGTGGGTCTTGGCCAATCCCTTAACACGGTGACTTTATCAGAATCCGGTGCTTCTCCCTCTGAACTCACGACATGTCCCAGGTACTGTACCTTTGGCTTAAGAAGGTGGCACTTGGATGGCTTGATTTTCATGCCGGATAAGGCTTCAAACACTTCTGCCAGGTCTTGTAGATGTTGCTCATACGTCTTGGAGTAGACTATGATGTCATCTAGGTACAGGACTACAGTTTCAAAGTACTTATGTCCTAGGCAGCTCTCTATCAGGCGTTGGAAGGTACCGGGTGCGTTGCAGAGTCCAAACGGCATACAATTGAACTCACAGAGGACCATCGGCGTAGTAAACACTGTCTTCTCTTTGTCAGCCTCTGCCACAGGAATTTGCCAGTATCCACTAGTCAGATCAAGGGTAGAAAAGTAGTTAGCAGATTTTAATGCGGCTAATGACTCCTCAATCCTAGGTAATTGGTATGCATCCTTGTGTGTAATGCGGTTGATCTGTCGGTAGTCTACGTACATTCTCATGATCCCGTCTTTCTTTCTAACCAACACTAAAGGTGCTCCCCAGGGGATGCAACTGTCTCTTATTACCTCTGCAGTTTTCATTTCTTTGCGCATGTCTTTGGTGGTTTGGTAGTGGGCGGGTGCTAATGGTCTATACCTCTCTTTTATTGGCTGATGGTTACCTGTGGGTATAGTGTGCTCTACCCCTTTAATTTGCTCAAAGCCTAGCGGGTGTTTGCTGAATATTTGCTCATATTCTTTTACTACCCAGTATACTCCATGCTTTTGATGGGGAGGTGTAGAATTGGTACCTATGTGTAGCTTTTGTCACCAATCCTCCAGCTTTTCCCCTGAGCCATTGTCATCCGCCTGACTTTATGGGTCCAAGGGCTCGACGGCTGTGATGGCATTGTTATCAACCAAGAACAATTTAGCCATGGTAGCATACTTTGGTATTGTGACCTCATCTTCCCCACAATTTAGAAGGCGTAATGGCACTTTTCCCCGCTGTACCTCAACCACTCCTCTGGCTGTCAGTATAGTGGGTCTACTGTCTGAGTACACGGGTTCTACCAGGGCTTGATAGTCTTGCCCTTTAATGCCTACTGCGGCGCTACACCAGGCCAACACTTCAGTTTTGGGAGGTATCACAATGAGTATTGGATCACTTAATCATACACTGCCGATTTCACCACCTGATATTTTTACCTGTTGCTTTATCATCAGGGCTTTTATTTCTTTATGCAGATGCCTCTGCTGTCCAGTTCTGGCAGTCTCGGCGATCTGCTGTAAGACAGTAATTACCTCGGAAAAACACTTTTCAATTACATTCATTCCTAGTAACATTACTGGTTCACGATCTCGCTGGTTAACATCTACAATAATAATACCCTGGTTTTGCAATTCTACCTTCCCAATCTGAATGGTCATCTCTCTGAACCCAACTTGCGGTATTAGTTAACCATTACTAGCCCATAAGTTCACTACAATGTCAGTTGGACCACTATTAATATCTGAATCAGCCCAGTACCTTTTGTATAGAACATGTGGAATTGATGTTATCTGGGACCCGGTATCCAACAAGGCATTAAAGGGAATGCCATTCAACACGATAGGGATGACCGTGCGTCCTCCCACGAATCTGTCATAACAGGCTGAAGGACCTTGAGAATTTCCTCCTGAGAAGAGGGCCGCCTGCCCAGGGAATCCTCGTTTAAAGCACATTCCCGGGCAAAGTGACCTGGTTTCTGACAACGGCGGCTAATGGGCTGTCCATTCGGCTGATGGCGGTCGCTGGGTCATCCTCTCGTCCTTGGTACCTCCTGGGCCTCATCCACGGGACATCCTCCTTGCTGGTCGCCAACTCAATCTTGGGTGCAGGCTTGGATCTTCGCAGCTCCTTGATGACTTTAGCCATGGAAATAACAGTATCTGTCAGTGCATCTAGCTTTTGGTTGAGGGCCTCATTAGAGATAGGCTCTCTGTGTTCAGCAGCAGTCGCTAAAATGGTAGATGTAGCTGATACTCCTGGCTGCTGGGGTGCTGCTGTGGGGCCTTTAGTGAAGTTGATATCCCGGGGCTCCTCTATCTGCTGAAGACAAATGGCTCTATCTTTTAACTCAGCAAAAGTTATTTCGGGATTCTGGATAATCATCATACTCAACTGTCCTCGGTGAGAAGGGGATTGGAGGCCCTCTATAAACTGGTCAATTAGCATTTTGTCAGCTCCCGGGGCTAAGGCAGGTTCTGCTAGTTTAAGTGCTTTGAGCACTTCCTGCAAGTTTAAGGCATAGTCCCTTGCACTCTCCTTAGGCTTTTGCTGACATCCAAAGAACCTCATTTTAGCCCAGGTGTCAGCACTAGATTCAAATCTGCCTTTAGTCCAGCTACAAGATGCTCTACAGTGTCCTTGTCTGTGTCCGGCCAGGACGCTACTTCCCGCCGGGCATTGCCAGTTAATTGTCCAATAATCATGCCGACACGCTGGGCTTCAGTTAGGGGGTACATCACATAGTATGTTTATATCCTAGTAATAAAGTCATTAAGGGTGTTAGACTCACTGGAGTATTGGGGCAGCCACATTGCTCCCGGAGTATGCGGCATTCAGGAACGACATGATGGGTGCTGCTCCTTGCGCCGCAGCACCGCGGTGTGCTCCTCTGTCATCCGGTGCAGGAACTCCACCGGGTGTTCGCTGCTGCTTGTATCCTGGTTGCGACATCCTGTGCCCCTTAGTTAATGTCGACCCTCCTGTCTTCTGCTTCCGTCCGGATGTTCTTCAAGGTTCCGCGGTGCACCAGGGATTCTCTTCCCCGCCGGATGTCGTCCTCAGCAGGGTACCACCCATGATAACACGCCCACTTTCTTCACGCGCATCACGCGCTTTACAATGGCGGAATTTCAAAATTACAGTTCTTGTGGCGCAGTTTGAAAACAGTTTTTCACATAAATCATGGAAGACGGTACTCGGTTCACCAGACACAGTTGATCTGTTCGTAACGCAAAGTTGTGGAGCCCACTGGGATGGGGTACTCGGTAGCGGACCGGGGTATATGCTGGGGATGTCACGGCAGTCTTGGTCCAAACCGTGTCCCGAGCCCACAAGTAATGGGGGGATATTTACAGGGGAGTTTGTCGTGACACCACCCACGGGTTGTGGTCAGGGTGACCAGCGCTCCTGCAGAACCTCCGGGGATGATGTTTGGCAGCCGGTGATGTAACGGCTCTCTGCGGGTAGAGCTTGGCTCCCTGGGGCTGTGATAGTAATAGTCTATGAACGATGATATGGATGTTGCAGGATAGGGAAGGGATGATAGAGTAGGCGATGGCAGTTTATGAGGGAAAGTAGGGCTTGAGTACAAGGATCACACACAATCACGGTTTTGTCGCTTTCCAAGTCTTTACTGCAGATGTTGTTAACAGAGTACTGTCCACGGAGTCTGTACCGGGGCCGGGTTGCTCCCACCTTGACCGAGTCCTCAGCTTCCCGCTTCTGTGCTGTGTGTGTGGTTGCTGCTGCTTTAGCTGAGCTGCTGGCCCTGTCTCTCCTCACAGGTACCCCTTTTGCTAGGCAACTTGAGTCTTTCCGTGTGCTTCTGACCCCACCGTGTTGCTTGCTGAGGTACAGTGTAAATCTATAACCTCCACTATCCCGGTGTTTACTGTGCTGCGTGTGTCAGTCACAGTTTCTGATCCGGAATCCGGTCTGTGCGCTCCTACGGGGCGAGTTGTGAAGTCACTCAATCTCCCAGATGTGTTCCTCTGTTTCTTTTGCTCCTTCCCTCAGACCCTGGCTAGTCACAGTTTCGGATCCGGTATTCGGTCTGTGTGCTCCTTCGGGGCGAGTTATGGAGTAACTCAATCTCACAGATGTGTTCTTCTATTCTCTAAACTCCTCTCCTCAGACCCTGGCTAGGACTGGAATGGAGTAGCAGACTGTGGAGAAGCCTAAGGCAGCTCCTTTACACCACAGTCCCTTTCCTCAGTTCTCCCAGGAACTGAATTAGCTACTTCCTCTTGACACCAAATATATAAGGGAGCTGCTTTAGTTCCCCCTTCTGGCTTAAAGGTGCTAGTGCAGTGTCCAGGGTTGTGTGGTGAGTTAACCCTTTGTGTTGTTACTGTGGCACTTAACCCTTGGGGTGCCACAGATAGATGGTGACAGACACTACATGGGTCATGGATAGATGGTGACAGACACTATATGAGTCATGGATAGATGGTGACAGACACTGTTTGGGTCATGGATAGATGGTGACATTGGTGTATTAATTATGGTACACTTTTCCATTTGAAGACGCTGGATAACATCTTACTTCACTATGAATGTTGTTTAATCTGTGGGACTGGGTGGTTACCTAAGAGAAGAAATGTGAGAGAAATTGCTGATTGTAAATAACAGATTTGTTAATCAAGTACAATAAATAAGTAGATTAACAAGAAACACTTAAAGTGTAGGGCACACTTCTCACATATTTTAGCCTATCAAGGGTGCTGTTATGTTCCTCACAGCTCCAGGCTCTCTATATTGCTGTGCTCTTGGGTCCAAGCGAATATGCGGTGAGCCTGCGCGAATATGGTTGTGAGCCTACAGTAGCTCCAAACCCTAGAGCTTTAAGGTACCTTTACATGCCGCCACTGAGGTGTAGCAACTGCCTGGCAATCGGGATTTTTGTCACGGTTGCCTTGAAATTGCTACGAAGTAGCGGCGTGTAATTGGGGAAAGTGATTGGGTTGTTTGCAGTTGCTCCAGGTAGCGGTTTCTGAGCCGTGTTCTAAAATCCGAGGCAACCCAAAGGGTGAATTGCCCTGGTAGTGGTATGTAAACGGGCGATAGGGATGGAATCTGCGTCTCCTATTGGTTTCCAAGGGGCGTGACACAGCGTGATGTCGTCCGCGCCCCATCAGCGATGATTGGTGGGGGCTACTGTATTACCATTGGCTGTCCCTTCACAGGGCGCCATATTTAAAGAGCTGTCCATTCACACTACACAATTGCAATGGCGTCATGTATTAGCCAGCCTTCCTGCGCAGGCTGGCCAATCATGACGCTATTGCGTTGTCCAATCAGTGTGTTAGCGTCACAGAATACACGAGTCTGTCACGCCTATGTTTTAGCGCCGCAGAACATGTACGCCCACATTCCCCTACTATTGTGGCGTGTGAAGCGGCGTCAGGATTCAACCAGATGTTTCCCGCAGGATCTGTTGGAACTTCCGGGGAACCATGTTCCCTTAGGTTGAGGGCACAATTGCGGCGTGTACATGCGTCATCGGCGATCATTAGCAACCGTTAAAAACGTGCACGCGCACGTACGGTTGCTAACGATCGCCAGTGATAGTTGCTACGTGTAAAGGTACCTTTACAGGTATTTCTATCTTCATTAGAATAAATGAATAGAAACCACATGTGATGTGCAATTTTTTTTTTTTTTTGCTTTAAAAGGCATGTCACTGGATAAAATAAATACCACCCCACTCCTTTTATAATTATAGAAAGTAATACAAAGAAGGGGGCAGAAGCAGAAGAAACATTTGGCTTCAAAATGATTCCTAGAATTTTTCAACAGTTTCTAAAAATGATAGAGGCTAAATTTAGTTAATTTTTCTCTGTGTCGCTTGCATGTGACAGCGATGATCCAATTTAGTCACACTTACTATTGGGATTGGTACAAAGTGCCCAGACAAAGGCCACATTCTGCCTTTGGTCACTGAATACAGCAGCAGAATACAGAACACATGCCTTCTTTGGCAGTGGACACAAGTCACAAGATCTCGCCTGCCGCAGATTCTGATGTCATGTCTATCAGGGATATACATAGATGGAATGGTGTTAGCAAGTACAAGCCAAAAGGCCACCATAAGGCAAAATCAGAGTAATCAGTCTGAAATAATCCTATGAAGAAGGCAGGGATGGACATTAACAATGAAGGGTCCCGGTGTGGAACTTGTGGCTGCCCTCCCTTCAATCAAGCGTCATCTGCATATGCACATATGCACATATATGCACATTATGTTTAATGCTATACACAATACACATGTATTTACACATTACATATACTGTACATACATAATAAAGACATACATACAAGCATATATAAGATACGCACCTACATATAACACATTATGCATACTATGATATTTTTGTGTTACCGTATTTCTTGTTCAAATGACGAGTCAGTTTTTTTGTATTTGTTCTTTTATAGTGTTAACAGGCATAACATTTTTTAACATAAGCTTCAAGGAATTTTTTTTGCAAAATAACCTGTAGTTTTAGGTACCTTTTTGTCAATCAAGTATGTAAGCAATATATTTTGTAAAATTTTTTTTTCTATTTTTAACGGAGAGCCATTTTTATGCCAGTTACCAATCACTGTATTGTATGGCCAGTTCGATAACAGGGATATTATTTACTGTATTTGTGATTTTTTTTTTTAAAATAAATAGCTTTTAACAAAATGTGATTATTTTAATTGTTTTTTAATCATTTTGAGTATTTTCTGTTTAACTCTATTATAGAGATATATAAAGCTGTACAAGTATCGAATATATCTCTATGTACCTGTGCAGCATGCCTGTAGGCAGTGAAAATATTATTTTAGTTAGCAGTGCAGCCTGAGGGTACTTCTAAAGTTTCTTTCAGCCATGCTATAGATCAGAGGTTCCCAACCCTTCCGACTGTGAGAGCCACATCCAACGATGAAAGATGGTTGTGAGTCATATCTGCCTCCGAAAAGGTATGCGAGCCACTTACAGCTTCGGCGCCCCTCACAGTAGTGACACCTAGAGACCATGCAATATAATAGGTAAAAATGGTCACCGCACCAGGTGAACTCACGGGCTCTATATATATACTTTCCAGCCCGTCCCTGGACGCACGTCCAATCTAGAGAGTCCTAGAGACCCATGCAACTGCTAAAATGAAAGCCAATATTTTCCAAAAAATTACACTGAGTGAAGCTAGTGATTCACCCAGGGGTCTATGGGAACTCTGTACCTGGGCGTTCACTGCAAAGGGATGTCACTGGTGGCCTGCCGGGGGCATGTAACCCTGGTAGTCAATTGTAAATGGGGGAAAGGAATAAATGTCTCGTGATGCCACCTGCAGTTCTGGTGATGCTCACCAGCGCCATTGTCAGACCGCCGGGGATGATGGTAATGCAGCTAGATGGATCACCTCCCTGCAGGTGGAGCAGAGTCCCCGGGGCAGCACTGCCACTGTACTTGTTGTTGTGGTGACAGCTATTCGGCAGTTCATGAGGAAAGAAACACCAAGGCTTGGTAGCTCTATATGGGTACTTTACTGGAAGCTGGTTCTGATGGTATACAGGTTCACAGTTACACAGTCTTTGCAGGTAGCTGGCTGGGTAGTCACTGAGGAGAATAATGTCTCTTTGAGGCTCCCAGAGAGTACCTTCTACTTTCTTTTACTGTCTCTCTTTCTTCCTTGCACCTCCTTACTTCCTTGCACTGCCCTGCACAGCCCACTTGTCTACCAGGCCCATCGGGTGCTATGAGTACCCTTCTTCTCTTCTAAGGGGCTCAACCCTGTCTAGTGATCCTGGTGGGGCTGCATGTTCTGGACGGGGAAGTCGGGGCTATTAGTTAGACCCACGACCTACCGGTGTTGACGGCTCAGGGAGAAACACCTGCACCGCGGCTTGGAGCCGGTTCTCCATTGTGGACCAGGATTCCCCCGGACTGTAGAAGGTCCAGCACTGGGTCTCCTCCTTCTGTCTGGGTGCCGCTCCTTTTGGGTGCCCTCCCTGCGGTGTCCCTGTAGGACATGTTCCTCTGACTAAACGACTACAACTCACTGCCTAACTCTCTGTGGTTCCTGCTCCTTCTACCCTAATGCTCCTCCCACCAGGAGCAGCTTACCCTGGTAAGGGATGGCCAATTGGTCCCCTATGCTAGGTGTAGGGAGCATCAGGTTGACGTTACATCCCCAATGACAGGAATACCGCACACTCAGTTATGGGTGCAGTACCCCTACTGTGGCGCACTGACCAGTGGGGCACCACACTAGGGTCACACTAGCGTTATGGTATGCGTTCAGGGGGGTTCCGTGTAAAAATTAGAATTTGGCAGCATTAGCGCAGTGTTAACGGAAATGTAACGCTGTGTTAATACTGTCAATTCATCCCTATGGATGACGGAACCCTGCACGTATTGCAAACACATGCATCTAAGTGCCAGAGTTTGTAATCTTGTGCTTTTTCAAAGCGCATCAAATGACATGCGTTTCCGCATCATGTGATGCACTTGGAAATAGATTTCAAACACGGGCACTTAGATGCCGGCGTTTTCAATGTGCGCGGGGTTCCATCATCCATAGGGATAAATTGACAGTGTTAACACAGCGTTACATTTCCGTTAACACTGCACTAATGCTGCCAAATTCTAAGTTTTACACGGAACCCCCCTGAACGCATACCACAACGCTGGTGTGACCCTAGCCTTATGGATACCAAGATGCAGGGGTTCCTACCTTACCCCCATTCAGATCTGCTCTTTTATGTGGGGCTACTCTCAAAAGCCATCATTTGGGGACCTGCTCTTCATAGCTGTTTGCTACACCTTGTGCCTATACACCAAGCTGGAAGACAGTCGTGAGCCACACATCATGGGCCCCCAGTTACATATGGCTCCCAAGTGACAGGTTGGAGATCTCTGCTATTGGTTATGAGATGGAATCGATGTTGGAATTCACTGCAATATTATATCACAGTAGCACATTGATATTAAATCTAATATATAAAGCTGAATGTGTTGTGTATGTATGTATGCGTGTATATCCGGGATTGGCATCTACACCGTCGCAACTACAGCCACAAAAATTGCACAGTCATACGTCTGGACCCCGAGAGCATCATAGGCTATGTTGTGAGGCGAAATTTTAACCCTGTGCGTTCCAGTTCACCAAACAATTTTGCCCCTATCTACATAATGGGGAAAAAGTGAATGGAAAAGTGTTGGAGGTAAATCGACAGCTGTCAGCTATAGCCACAAAATTTTGCACAGTCACACATCTGGACCCCGGGAGCATCATAGGCTATGTTGTGAGGCGAAATTTTAACCCCGCGCATTCCAATTCACCAAACAATTTTGCCCCTATCTACATAATGGGGAAAAAGTGCCAGTTACCAGTTGACAGTTGTGAATGAGAGGGGCTTCATGATAGGGCCAAAGACTAACAGCACATACCAGCATATAGTCACTAAGGTGGGGCCCCAACATGAGATATTCACCACGCACGGGGACATGTATACACACCACATGCACACAAAGATAACAGCAAGTGTATAGTCGCCAAGGTGCAGCCCCAACATTGGATACTCACCATGCACTCGAACAAACACACACATACCACAAAGAGACACACACAACACAGAGACACATACACACATCCCCACGGGGACACACACACACCCTATAGCGACACATGCACTCACACATGACACACACACACACCACAAAGAGACACCCCACACACCACACAGACCCCACGGACACACACACATACCCATAGGACAAATGCACTCACCCACAGTGACACACACACGCCACAAAGAGACCACACACACCACACAGACCCCCCCACAGGGACACACACACATACCCTATAGGGACACATGCACTCACCCCACAGGGAACACACAAAAACACCACCAACAAAGAGACACTGCACCAACACAAGAGACACCACCACATACACACCCCAACACCACACAGACCCCCCCCACAGGGACACACACACATACTCACCCTATAGGGGCACATGCACTCACCCCACAGGGACACACACATACACACACCCAGGGACACACACACCACACAGACAGACACAGATGTGCACAAATCACCTCACACAACTCGCCTCATACGTGTGCTATCTTTAATTTCCAAACATAAACATCTGATTAAAAACAGCCAATGTGCAACACATGTGCCATATAGGGAATTAAGGCAGATGTCAGTCACATGAGCTGTCTATTATGTGTATGTGTGAGGTAACATATACTGCCCGGCCAGGGGGAGGGTTTACTGTTGGCTGGAGATTTATTAGGCTGCCTATAGCAATCAATCAATCACAGCTCAGCTTCTATTTTCTTACAGGTCATTAATATGACATATTCAAATTCTATTTTGTTATCGCTAACATCAGTTATTTATTATCCCGGGCGTAGCCGGGTACTACAGCTAGTTTGGTATAAATTCAAACAATTCTGTCTAACTTTATGCCATTTTTTTTTAAAGCAGTAGTTTATGTCAACATTTGAGCCACATTGGAAAATATTGAGCAACGCCTCATTTTCAGTTAAGCTCCCCCAACATGTTATCCCAAGACCACATATTGAATGAAGCGCAACAAAAATCCATAAATATGTCGCAAACTATATGAGAGAATTTGCACCATAGTAAGGGATCATATGGCACATTTTTGCCCCAGTTGGGCATCTTCATGATACTGAAGAGTAAGAGATAGGGCTCTTGAGTCCTCTGGTCCAAAAAGCAATGCGGATGGCAAAATCAGCACAACCATGGCACCCAGGCTGTGCATTTAGGACTCAGGCAAGCAACTATAAGGGAGTATGGGTTGCGAAACGTCGCCACGCCTTGGCAATAAAGGTTCACTTGACATCTATTTGGTGCTGCTTTTTTCTTTTTTGGATTGTTTACATGGACATTTTACCGGTGTTGAGAAAGCGCTGCACAAGTCTGGTAATATCTGGTGCTGTTCCGTTTTTTTTCATTCTATCTATTTATCTATCTATCTGTTTATTTTTGACATTTTTTTTTATTTCTGACAACTTGCCAGAATTTAGTCTAGGATGTAAAAGATGATGTTAAAAAATGCATTGCATATGGATGGCATACGCATGTTAACGCACATCATATGGATGTGATGCGAGAAAAAAAAGTACACTCTCATAGTACTCGCATGTCAAAAGGTTACCCATTTGGTTTCTACTTATCCAACTTTTCACGAGCGGAATGGGACTGACTTTTTTCATGTGATTGTGAGCGAGCCGTAAATGAGGTTTAAACAACAAAAAACTGACCAGCACACCTAATGTGTGAACAAGGTGCTAGCAGAAAATAACATCCTAACTATAAAAGGTTATTCCGCTGCACCCTGGAACACTAAAAAAATGCAAATGAGCCTGATAATCAACGATAAGGTGCATTTCATGTATTGGGACACTAACCTGAAATTCCTCTATGTACGATTAAAATCAGCCTGTATGGGAAAGTAGTATCCTGGCTATAAGGAAAGGGATTCTACTGTACTATGGCTAATGGACGGGGGCTCACAGACAGAAAAAGTTACTACAAACTACAAAAAGGCAGACCAGCACACCTAATGTGGTTTGGGCACAAGGTGGGGCCCAAGAGGAGAAGTGTATTTGGATTTTGGAGTACAGAATTCACTAGATTTCTTTTGCGGGGAGCAGTTTAGCTTTCTCAAAGCTTTTGTGTTACCAATTTTGTGGAAACTCCCTATCATTCCCATACCCTGAGTGTAAATGTTTTTTTTCTCTTCTTTTTTGTGGATTAGGTTGAAACTTTTGAGAATATTTTACATTAAATTTCGGATCCTATTTATGCTATGCTCTACTCTAAGCACTTACCTCGTGATTTTTGTCTAAATCTCCTAATAACGTGATTCACATGAAAACCTGAAGGGATCCATTAACAATAATGAGGCAGAGGAGTAAGGCTAGTTTCACACTTTTTTTCAAATCAGGCAAGATCATGTTTTTTCCAGCAAAAACGTAATCGTTTCAGAATTCAGTTTTTTGCCCATTCACTATAATAGTGTCAGGTAGAATCTTGTCGCTTCAGGTTGCTTCCTGACACCAGCAAAGTGAATGATCTTGCCTGATTTGAAAAAGCAGCAAGTTTGAAACTAGCCTTAGGCCAGGGTCACACTGGCGCTGCCATTCCGCCTAGGGGGTCCAACAAAAAGATAGATTCTCACAGCATTAATGCAGCGCAACTGTAATGGAACGCTACCTTAATGCTGGAAATAGAATCCTAAGGGGGACGGACTTCTGAGCCTATTCAACGCCGCCATGTAAGTGTCGGAGTTTGAAATCTCGCTCTATTTCCAAGCGGACCACATGACGTGGAAGCGCGCTGCTGTTCAGAGAGCCAGTGGCCGCATGAAGTGAGGCGTGCAAGGCTCGTGCAAGTATCTCGCATGCAACCCGTTCAGTGTGTCTCTGACACCTAACCCATAAACTTGTGCTGCTGATTTTGATCCGACAGCCAAATCAAAACTGACATGTCTCCAAAATTTCCACTAATCACACGGTTACAAAATTTATAATTTTTTTTTTATTATTTCATGAAATTCATGAAATAATAAAAAAAGAGGGCTCGCCTACATTCTTGTGTCCGGCCAGGTACAAATAGGCCCCTGGGGGTTGGGGGCAGCCCGTCGCTGCCTGCTGGATCTGGCTGGTTCCAGAAATACAGTGAAGCCCACGTCAATTTTTTTTCTGACAAATCCATAAAACAATGTAAATAAAAGGGACTGCATCTTTATTAACCCCTGGACCATGGGCGAGGGTTAATAAAGAGGCAGTCCCTTTTTTAGGATTGGTTTATTGATTTTTCAGAAAAAAAATGACGTAGGCTTCGCCGTATTTCTGGAACCAGCCAGATCCAGCAGGCAGCGACGGGCTGCCCCCAACCCCCAGGTGCCTATTTGTACCTGGCCGGACACAAGAATATAGGCGAGCCCTCTTTTTTTATTATTTCATGAATTTCATGAAATAATTAAAAAAAAATGCGTGGGGCTCCGCGCAATTTCTATGTCTAGCCAGGTACAGCTAAGCAGCTGCGGGCTGGAATCCGCAGCGCAGGGAGGCCCAAGCTTTCTGGGCACCCCCCGCTGCAAATTGCAGCCCGCAGCCGCCCCAGAAGATGGCGCGTTCATTGAAGCGCCATCCTCTGGCGCTGAACCCCGCTCTTCCAGCGGTCCTGGTGGCGGTGGCACGCTGGGTAATAAAGGGGTTAATACCAGCTTTGTTATACAAGCTGGTATTAAGCCCGAGATTCTTTATGTCAGGCCAGGTTTGACCCAGCCACTAAGACTCTCCAATAAAGGGTTAAAAAAAACACCACACAGAGAAAATTTTTTATTAGAAATAAAAAAAAAAGCCATTAGGGACTCCATCTTTAATTAAAAAAATCCTCTTCCGTCCGACGTAGTCCAAAACGCGATGTTCTCTCTGCTACATCCCCTGTGCATAGGTATAGATGTCTATGCACAGGGAATGAGCAGACTGAGAACAATCTCAGCTCTGCTACATCAGGCAGCAGGCGGGCTCTAGGACCTTGGAGCTGCACAGAGCAGACAGCTCTTACTCTGCGAGTTTCCCTGCTATCACTGGCACAGTAGCGAGTCCAATGCAAGTCAATGGCAATCCTAGTTTTGTCAGAATCTCTGACAAAACTAGGATTGCCATTGATTTGCATTGGACTCGTTACTGTGCGAGTAAACGCTGGGAAACTCGCAGAGTACCGAGTCCTGCGAGTCCCTTACTACTCGCAGAGTAACGAGTCCTAGCGAGTAGATTCGCCCATCCCTACTGGAGAGCGTATTAGTCCTCCAGTCCTGTGTTCTGATCCGGTCCGCGGCTGTCAGGGTCAACCCGGACAGCCCCGGACCGGATCGTGCCGCAGTGTGACGCCGCCCTAAGCCTGGCTTCACACTGCAGTTTTTTTCCTGATCAGGTTCGATCAGGTGAGTGTTCCAAAACCAGGAGTGTCTCCAAAACTCAGAACAGGTGTCAATCTTTCAATTATAGTTTTTCTCTGCAAGTTCCTCTCCTGGTTTTGGCACACAAAGCTGATTGAACCTGATCAGGGAAAAAACTGCAGTGTGAAGCCAGCCTAAGACCAGTTTCACATCACGATTTGTGGTTGTCCGTGAAGATCCGAGTTTTGGCAGGATCCCCACGGACAGCCACGGATCCACACGGATCCCTGAAATCAGATGGAAAATAGCCATCTGATCCGATTCTATGCAGGATCCGTGTGGATCCTGTTCCCCCTGCCTGTCCCTGCTTCTTCTCTATCTGTCCCTGTCTGTCCCTATCTGTCCCTCTTCTATCTCTGCTCTCCCTTTCCTCTATCATCCCCCCCTGTCCACCCCCCTGTCCTCTCCCCCTCCAGTATGTAAAAGATTTTAAAAAATCCTCCCTGAGGATACATTACCTTCTGACGGCTTCATGCGACAGTCACCATCTGGTGGCTGAAGGACCTCTGATGATGTCACACAGCCGGTCACGTGACACATCAGCTGACCGGCTTTCTGACATCACCACAGGTTCTTCTGCACAGATGGTGACAGTCCCTGGAGGCGCCGGAAGGTAATGTATCCTCAGGGAGGAATTGTTTTATTATTTTAACAAACAGAGGGAATAGAATAGGGAAAAGGATAGGGAATAAGAAAGGGAAGAGGTTAGAATAGTGGGGGGACAGCATAGAATAGCGGGGTACAGGATAGAGAAGTGGAGGGGAGAAAGATGCAGGGAGGCAGAAGCAGGGAGGACACGGAGCTGTCATCAGATTCAATATCCATTGGCTCCCATGTCATCGGGAATCGGATCGGCTCGAATCCGATGCTGTCCGATTTCATTTTCGGACACAAAATCGCAGCAGGCTACCATGTATCCCTATGGGGATCGGATCGGATGTGTGCCTTTTGCCATCCAATTTTGGCACCATCCGATCCGATCCGAGCCCCATAGGGACACATGGGATCTGATTTAGGATCCGAGTGTATCCGTTTTGAAATGGATACACTCGGATGCCTTAAAATCGTGATGTGAAACCGGCCTAACTCTTGCCCATTCATTCTATTGTGCAGTTCACCAGCATGCAATTTAATGAAAATGAGTTGTAGTACCAGACACAGCCAGAAGACAGAAATGATGCTCATAGATAATCCTATATTAAACCTATATCACTTTGATTATATAATGTATTACTAATGAAAATAAACCTGTGATACTTTTTTGAGTGAATTAAGTACAGTCTTCATATCCACAAAAATATGCAGCTTCTGATGTCATATCTCTAACTCTATATAAGAAAGAAGACTGGCATATGCAGAGGTCAATAGTCAGGGAAAGTGAACAGACATAAATACAGGCTAGTGGGTGTAATTAGTTCCAAACGTAAGAGTCATTCTATCGTTTGCAGCCGTCCCAGCCTCCAGACAGGTGTTACATGATGACAAGTCCTAGAGGAATCTCCAGCTACCTGCCTCTTTCATACCTTTAGTCATCAGTACTATGCACTCAGACACACACAGCAGTATTCACAACATTCTCTATCTGGCCGACTAGACTTTCTTTATTACCTAACGTCAGAACACAGCATGGCATTTTCCACTGTACAGTTAAATAATACAATTCTTAAATATTTCAGTAACTTGGACCCTGATTCACAAAGTGTTTACACAGTAAAACGCTTTAACACATAGCAAATGCAAGGTTGTGCAAAACTATAGCAACTTTTAGGGAATTTATGTCAGTTTTGGTCAGCTTCACCAACATGGGCAGGGCTGGGGCAGAATGGAGTACGCAAAGCTCACTCGTCTAATTCATGCCCTATCCCAAAAAATGTTACTCTAGTCCACAACTGGATGCCGAAGCACACATGCTACTTTTAAAATGTGCCTACTTCATTAAGAGATGAACAAACACCTTAGTGTTCGAATTTGGCTCTGTTCGCCGAATGCGCTTTGTTCACCGAATTGTTCTACGAACAAGTCACCGAACATGCCGAACATCATTGAACTAAGTGGCAGGCAACATCAAACGCATAGAAAACACCTTCAAAGGGGTCCAAAATCTGCCAAACACACACAGACACTCAATATCATCTTACTTGTCTCCCGCTGCTTGCTTGCTTCCAGGTCCGCTGTCTCGCGCTTTCCCTCACTCACTTCCGGTCCCACCCATTAAGCTTTTTGCATATTCACTTTACTGACTCCACAACAGCCATTCACAGATATTCATGCTCTGGGAGAGCGTCTGTGATTGGCTTTTGCAATTAGACTGCATTTTTACAATCTAGATGGTGTCTGTGATTGGATGTCATGCATATTAGTGTATGGCAACCAACCTGATGCCATAGGGTATAAAAATAATACATAATGGAGAAGATGCTTAGGGCTCCACTGTATTTTTGTATCTTAGCACAGATAAAGCGGACAGCTGCAAACTGCCATCTTCAACTGCCTATTTTTACCATGGCTGGCAAAAAAATATGCATAGGGCTCTGCCCTGTTAATTGGAAAACTTACCAAAAAACATCCTGATATCCATTGAATTTAGCAGGACACAGCAGGCCCCAGTGGTAAAAGGCAACAGGTGCATAATATCAATACAACAATCACTCTCAACCTGCCATGACATAAGAAAGGTAATTGTTGGCATTTTATATGCACACAGGTGAGAGTCCCATAGGGCACACAGGTACATGTAATGCAAAGTGTCTGTATACAGCCTATTGATAACACCCATACCATTAGACCAGGTGAGCTGCCCAGCACTATATATATGCACCACACAGGACAGACACCCAAAAGGGTGTCCGCACATCTTAACTGGAGATCGCTAGTGTGACCTGTGTGGTCAGCTCATCTGGTCACCATAGCAATTCCTTCACAATCAGTAACACAATCTGGTCATGTGACACAGTTGTTATGGTGACAAGATCAGCAGACCCGATTGCCATAGCAATTGTGTCAGCTGATCTGGTTACCTGACTTGGTTTCTATAGTGACCAGATCAGCTGACCACACATCACTCTAGCGATTTCTGGTCAGCATGTGTGGGAACTGGCTGAGGTTATCTGATGTCACCATTCAGGTAAGCATGGTGGCTCCTATGATTAGCAGCCACCATGGTTACCTTAACGGTGACCTCAGTGAGTCACCACACATTCTGACTGGAGCTGGCTCATTCAGTGACTGGACGCTGCGATAAGAATGCTGTACTCACAGCCTCCATTCAACAAGATGTTGCAGAGGATTGTGGAAGGGTATGAGAGTCAAGGGGTTAATAAAGATGGCATTGCTAATTGTGTGTCTTTCTAATATTTTTTTTTCTTTGTGTGTTGTGTCTTCTTTACTATTTATTTCAAATTCTTAATGGCTGGGTCTAACTTGGCCTGACATTATGAATTTGGCGCTTAATACCAGCTGCCAATACAAAGTTGTCATTAACTCCTTATTACCAGTGTGTAACAGCCACCAGGGCCGCTAGATGAGCCGGATAAAGTGCCTGAAAATGGCGATGTAATGAATGCGCCATTTTCAGGGCTGTTATGGCTGCTATTCTTTAGTGTGGGGGGGGTCCTAAAATGAGGGGCCCTCTCCCCACTGAGAATAGCAGCACTCAGCTGCCTAGTTTTACCTTGGCTGGCAATTAAAAATAGGGCAGAACCCTATGCTTTTTGGTGATTATGAAAATGCAGTCTAATTGCAATAGCCAATCACAGACACTCTCACAGAGCATGCGCTTCTGTGATTGGCTGTTGCCGGTCAGAGAAGTGAACATGCAGAAAGCTTAATGGGCGGGACCAGAAGCGATAGAGAGCACGGGTGAGTGGACCTGAAAGCAAGCAAGCAGCAAATGTGTCAAAAACTACTTTGTTAATGCAAAAATGTGGCATATCTTAGAAAAACATATAGAAACATGTCAATATGCTAAGAAACTAAGCTAAGAAATCCGAAAACGATATCCTGTTCACAAAGAGCATTTCTAAAAGTCGGTGATGAAACTGTAATTAGGATTACATCATCGGAACAAAGTTGATGTGGCGCCCCTGAGGGTCCAGTCGCCACAGAGGTACTGCACCTTAGCCAGAGGTGTTGTACCCCCAGCCCAAGTAAGTAGGGGACTCTATCCAGTAACCCCACACCTGCATCCACCACTAGTCACTCCAGGCCAGAAAGATGGGGTAATTGATCAAACCCCGATCCCTGGCTGGAGATGGGGCTAAGATAGGGTGGTGGGTGGATCTATAGAAAGGGGAGTCACTTACGGGGAGTGACAGTAAGAATAGATAGAGAAGGGAATACCAGGAAGTGAGGGGAGAAGAAGGAAGTAGTAGAGAGAAGTAGGAGGAATGAGCAAGAGAGTTGAGCTCCAGTGAAGGATCAGAGAAGGACTGGAACCAGGGGACTGGAGACGGTGGAGCTCATCCCAGGGAGAGATGGAGGGAACGAAGTAGGAGCTCCAGGGAAGGAAGGGGTCCCAAACACACGGGAAGTGAGAAATCCACCCATGGGGCTCGCATCCATTGCTGGTCGCAAGCAAGTGGAGGGACCGGGCCCAGACTAGTAGAGGAGACTTGAAGCCTCAGCTAGCCAGCCAGAGGCTGCTGCATCTCCAGGAGCAGCAGCCGAATCCATGTCATTTGCTGCAAAGGTGGCCGGATAGGGCCAAAGGGAACGAAGAGTACGTCGCCTGGTGGGGTCCAAGGTCACTGGCGCAGGACACTGAACATGCGGTGCAAGGCAGGAGGGAGAGAGCCAGTACAGGAGAGAGATGACCCGGAGAAGGTACACAGAACGGGGAGCAGGCTAAGTGTTCCAATCTACC
This sequence comes from Allobates femoralis, assembly GCA_033576535.1. Taxonomy (NCBI): domain Eukaryota; kingdom Metazoa; phylum Chordata; class Amphibia; order Anura; family Aromobatidae; genus Allobates; species Allobates femoralis. Next base: position 578,267,982 of record JARQOC010000003.1, read on the forward strand.
TGGGAGTGGCTGGACCCCTGGCTCGTAGGACACAGCACCCAGCCGGACGTCACCACCTAAGAACAGTGAGTAAATGTTTGAAACTGCAATAGCTGTGTCCTTGAATTATTCTGGCATCCTCTGCCCTGCACTACAACTTCACCACCATTTACACAGTGACTTTTACACCTGCCCCGGGGTACCACTCCACCTACGGGGAGCGACAACATCTGTCCGCCATCCCTGATCAAGTACCATAGGTGGCATCACAACTTTAATCCCCTAACCATAACCCACAAACTATTATTCACACAGCCAGGGTGAGGGAATCGGGTCTCGACCCCGTGACTCCTCAGCAGTACTGTTGGCCGGTTTGAGTATCCCATGGCTCTGGGGGGCATGTCATTTGCATTTTTTGATTCCAATATAGAAAAGAGTCTGGGAAATGAGTATGGGACAACAGCCTGTTTTGCACCTTTTGCTTATGCACCTTTATTAAATAAAGTTGGAAGTTTTTTAACACTAGAAGTCCCAGAGAGGGGTCATTTAACATTTCTAGCTTTGGAACCCAGAGACGGGTCAAATGACCTGAAGGATTTTAGCTAACATCCTCTAATCACCGTCTTTTGTTCTGTAATTAAGGCCATTACTGTCACACCACAGAAGGTTGTTGTTTTCCATTGAGCTTAGCCATTTAGTTTCTAGTTAGTTCTATTCAGTTTGGACTAAGGGTCATTTGACCCTCTTTTGAGACTTCAGGGGGGAGCTCGAAATTTCTAGGACTTCTAGTGTTAAGGACCGGAGTGCTGCTGGTCTCTTTTTTATATTGGATACAACTGCTTCTACTAAAAGCTGGCACCCGTTAATCCTGGATGTGGTTTATGGAGCTTTGGGACAGATCTGAGGTTCCTCTCTGCAGAAGTCAGTAAGTAGTGCTGGAGTTTTCTCCTCTTTTTACTGGCATTTTTTGATTGGTCACCCTAATTTGCTAGAATGCTGATGGCTATTCAATAGACTACTTTGATTATGTAATAGACTAGCTAATAAAAATGCAATACTGATTGTGGAATAATGAAGATTTAATTCTTCTATAAACGTGCATGAAAGGTGTCATAAATAATTATATCTCCCTCTGGAGTTTGAAAAGTAGAGCCAATCAACAAACTTAGGTATTATATTTGTTTTCAGTACCACAAAATTAGTTGGGATCAACTGACTGTTTTAAGGCCACTTCACACACTACAACATCGCTAACGATGTCGCTGCAACATCACATGTTTTGTGACGTAACAGCGGCCTCTCCAGCGATGTTGTAGTGTGTGACAGCCACCAGCGACCTGGCCCTGCTGTGAGGTCGCTGTTTGCTACACGTCGCTCAGAACTATTTTTTGGTCCCAAGTCTCCCGCTAATCAGCACACATCGCTGTGTGTGACCACAAGAGACGAGCAAACAAGTGACCTCACAGGCTGGTATCCATGATAAACAGCGGGTAACTAAGCAGCACACGCTGCTTAGTTACCCGCTGTTTATCATGGATACCAGCGTCCTCCCTGCTTAGCGCAGCCTGTAAGCAGGGAGGACGCTGGTAACTATAACAAACACCGGATATCTAGGCAGCGCTGCCTAGATACTCGCAGTTTATCATAGTTACCAGCATCCTTACTGCTTACAGGCTGCGCTAAGCAGGGAGGACGCTGGTATCCATGATAAACACCGGGTAACTAAGCAGCACGCGCTGCTTAGTTACCGCTGTTTATCATGGATACCAGCGATCTCACGGGTGCTGAGTCGCTGGTGAGTCTGTCTGTTTTACAGCTCACCAGCGACTCCAGAGAGACTTTCCAGCGATCCCAGCCAGGTCAGATCGCTGGTGGGATCGCTGGAAAGTCTCAGTGGGTGAAGGGGCCTTTAGTCTTTGAGCTAATTTGAGTGTAGAACTGTGGTAGCTATCTCTGTACAAGCCATTTTGTTGCCTCCAATTACACTGTTGAAACTATCAGTCGTAATGTTTCAATAGATCTGTATAATTAGCAATGTAACTTGCTTGTTGCCTCCTTGTGAATAAAGTTATTAAACTGACATGTGCTTGAATCCTTCAAGTATTACCGTACTTAACGGCATCCTGTAAGCAGCTTTTTGCTATGTAAGCTGAGGATAGTATGCTGCAAGGGTTAAAAATACTAAAAGCAACTGTGCCTCTCTTATCAGCCTTTGTGCAATTGTTTATCTAAACTAATGGCTTTATTACTTAATTACAAGATTACTTTGTCATGTGCGCTCCTTTGATTGACACCTCACAGTCAATGCACAATCTCTATTGAGAGCATGGTGTGGGCTGGTGCAGCTACATAAGCTCTGCTGTGTTCCTTAAATGTAATGCTTTGATTTTGTGATAACTGCATCAGGAAGTAATCTATATGATACATCATTGGATTCAGTGTCTCTTTGCCTATATTATGTTGCTGTTGTGGCAGCCCTGCATCTGGCAGCCACAAAATGGTATTATTACAACATCTCATGTAATGCCATGTCTGAGGAGAATTGTGGTCCCCTCTGCTGGATGTCCAAAGCATACACACACACTGTCTGATCTCTAACAAGGAAGCTGAACACTGAAGGCCTGGGTTGGGCTGTGACAGCCTCTGGTTGGAAGTAGAGGTTAGTTAGGGTGTGGTAGGAAAGAGTAGGCAAAGGAGAGATCCAATAAGGAGGCAGTAGGAGCTGCTCTGAAGGGACCAACTGTAAGAAAGGGACCAGTCCCAATGTCAGGTCATCCAGACTTATAGGGCTGGGTGGCAGAACTGGATGCTGGTGAGTATCTAGCTAACCAACTACTCAAGTGGAGCACTCCGAGGCATCAGTAGTACCAGGGGCTGGCTGGCAAAGTTTGGCCTGGGAGGCAAGCACCCAGCTGTAGCCTATGAGCAGTGGGATTCCCAGCTGACAGATGGCAAGGCGGCCCCAAAACTGCCTGCTGACCCCTCTGCCCCCTGGGCCAGCCAGCACCTGAGTAGTACATAGGATCAGGGAACTGCTATTGGCACAGGTACCCGCAGGATCCACACTTCCAGCCTAGCAGGAGGTATCCCTCAGCAACCTAGAGGGAATACTGGAAGCTCAAGGCACCATGAAACCTAAAACTCAAGGAAAGTCAGCAGGAAGACCATATTACTCACCCAGCAGAGCAGACTACATTTCTCATCAGACTGACCGTACCACTTTCCAGGTGGTGGATGTATACCCTGGACCTGCTACAGGAACTTGCACTAACAATGTAAAGCAAAGATTTACTCCTGCTGTCTACTTTCTCACTACACCCACCACCATCACCCCCATTATCTTCCCGGTTGCCAACCCTGGTTGGGAAGAGTTAAACATCTGCATTGCTTATTACCACGTATCTCCCAGAGTCCCCCCGCAGTGCCAGCCTCATTAGGTATATCATCCTAAATGGCATTACGAATAAACTTTATTCCTACTGTTACCCCCTTTACACTTGTGTTTAGGACCACAGCTTCAGGGCACGGCTACCATGAACCGAACTCTGGCCCAGCTACTGAGTACCCTGGCCCTTGTGACCGACGCACTGTCAGATAAGATAGCTAAAACCTGCTGACAGATTTCCTTTAATTAACCACTTTTTGACCAAAGTAAAGAGGAGCCTACCCTCCTTTTGCTGTTTTTATAGTTTGCCACATTCTTACATATCTAAGTATGCAGTTTACATTATCAACTAGAACCTAATTTGCAATTTATATAGTGTGATTTTGCAAACAAATTTAGCAAATAATCCTAATATTCAGGAAAACAAGTTAGTACACTGTATACAGAAAATAGAAAATGTAGAAAAGATGTTTACATTTTATCAAATTTGGGCTGAATTTGCCATAGTATGACCATTTCTTACTTTCAATAGTTCTTTTTCAGCAGCCATAGGGAGGCCTCAGTTTGTTCAGCAGGGAAACCCCTCCAAAAAAATCTAAACATTCAGTCAACAGTTTCCATTTCAGTGTAGTGGAAAATGAGACGTCAGAAGATGACAGTTTGGTGAGCTGCCATCCTCATACTGACTACAGTCTGGGAGTGATTTGTCCTGTAGACAACACTGCGCTGTCTGCGAACTACACAGAGACTTGTACAACACCACAGGTTAGAAATAACTCGGTAGTAACATCACTGGTGCTATTGTATAAAAGGTCAAGAGCCAAAATAGGATTCCAGACTAAATACCAAATTACGGCAACATTGTTTTTACTGGGATATTCCTTTTACTTTCCTGTCTGTCCGTCTCACTTTCCTGTCTCGCCTGAGCTCTCCAGTCTGGAGCTTCTTATTATTGAGTCATTCCGCATGAATCATAACGTGACCCGTCAATCACCCTTCACATATATTCAGTAACTTATGAATGTACTGCATTCTGTAGAGATAAGTACACTTTGTATTGAAAATAGTGCCTTTCATATATTATGACATTAACACAATATCTTTCTATATACGTTATTAGGCTAAAAAGGGAAGCAAGCCAGTAGACAATCGCTAACAAAGAAAGGGTATTCTTGCAGTATATGACTAGCTATTCCTTTATTTATTCACAGATAAACAACTGGCCCAAGGGCTTTGATCCAAGTGATGTTGGCTTTCCTTGGTCATGCCAAGCTTGTGCTAGAGATGCCTAAAATCAGCCACACATGTAAGATGACGGCCAAACACAAATGTATGTCGGCCAGAATAGGCGACTTTGATGGGAACTGCCTTCAGTTCAGGATTGGGGTGTTTGGGCTCCACAGCAGGAATTGGCTCTCGGGGTCCAGTCAACAGCAATATGCAAATATCTGATCTTCGCTATAGTGGAGGGTTGACAGTAAAATACAGGAGACTCCTGCTCATTTACAGTCCAGTCAAATACGAGCTCCAGTCTAAGGCTGGAATCACACTAATGTATGCAAAAATCACTCTGATTCTCATCCAGTAGAGTTGTCTGAGTGCTGTCCATGTGCAATGCGAGTATGCAATTTTTACTAACATTTCATCTGTATGCAATGTGATTTTTCTTGATGTGTTTGAAACCCAAATTCTTAAGAACATTAATTGGCTCAATTGGTTAAACCTATAAAAGCCCACTCCACAAGGCCCCACATTGGGAGCACAGCCATTTATTATTAAGCTAGCACTAGAAATCTTACCAAAGAGTCTTGTTAACTTTGGTTTGCATACTAAGTGTTAGGGGTACATCACACACAGCAATATCGCTAGCGATATCGCTGAAATCAGCGACCTCGCCAGTGATATCGCTCTGTGTGAAAAGCAGCAGTGATCAGGTGCCTGCTGTGAGATCGCTGATCGCTGCACATCCTTCTGGAATATTTTTTGGTCCTTGGTCTCCTGCTGGTCAGCACGCCTCGCTGCATGTGAAAGCGAGAGACCAACGACCAGCTACCTCACAGGCTGTTAACCATGATAAACCGCGCGCTGCCTAGATACCCGCTGTTTATCATGGCTACCAGCGATGTGGAGGTGGCTCCCTGGTCCCTGGTCACTGAAGAGATCTGCCTGTTTGACAGCTTCCCAGCAACCACACAGCGATATTCCAGTGATCCTAGTTGTTGTCGGGATCGCTGGAACATCGCTGTGTGTAAGAGCACCCTTACCATTTTATCCTCAACAATACTGAGCAAATCCTTCTCCACTGGGTGGTGTCTCACCAGTTTCGCTACCCAGTTGTTGTGGATTTAAGGAGGCGGTAGTTATTCTGAGTCCATTCTCTCCTCAAACAACACACCTAAAAGGACACCTCCATCATCTTTATGGGGAGCTCTACAGAAATACGGGAAACTTCTTCACCTACTACCGTATGAGTCTGGAGACTTTTGATTTCCTTTTGGCAGCAATGAGACCCCAAATAACGTTCCAAAGTATAACCATGTGGTGAAGTATTTCTGTAGAGGAGAGCCTTTTGCTTACCCTAAGTTATTTCATGAAATTTTGGGTTACACTGCTGGTTAGGAAAATGTAACTTAAAAGTTGGCTAAGGTTGGTTTCACACTGCCTTTTTTTTATCTGGGAGAATGCAAGTAAAGCCTAGATTCCCTAGGTTTCCCCCAGATCTCCCCACAAGTGTGTGTTCAGGATGCAACTGGATGCTCCCGCTTCGGTAATATCACTCTTCCGTGTCACCGATATATTTCTCACCATCTCACAAATGTACCAAGACATTAGCTGCCATGTAACAGGATGATGAAGTTGAAACAAGAATGGACATTTCAGCAAGACAATGATCCCAAACACGAAGCCAAGAAACCTCTCAATTGGTTTCAGAGAAAGAAAATAAAGCTGGTAGAACGGCCCAGCCAATCATCTGACCTGAATCCAATAGAACATTTATGGAAGGAACTAAATCTCAGCGTTCATAGGAGGAGCCCATGGAGCCTTCAAGATTTGAAGAATGTTTGTGTGGAAAAATGGGCCAAAATCACACCTGAGCAATGCATGTAACTAGTTTCTCCATACAGGAGGTATCTTGAAATTGTTATCACCTACAAATGCTTTTATATGAAGTAATAAATACATTTCAGTAAGGGTGTTCAAAATTGGTGACATGTTCAATACTTATTTCACTCGGTGTATTTGGCAGAGAGTTCCCTAACTTCACTGCTTATACAATAAAGAATCTATGCTGATTATCAAACGTTCTAGATTTCGAAGATGCCTTTTGTCATCATTGCAGACCTAGGTGTAAAAAGATCTCTGCACTGTCCTTCATATATTTCTACATTGTGTGTGTTTTATTTCAAATTTAAAAAATTAAAAAACATTTGTCAGCTGAAGTATTTTGCTTGTTGATTGGTCAGATCTCCAGTAGTCAGCAGTTAAAATAGTGCCATCAGTCAATAATGTCTGGGAATTGTGGGAGGAAAAGACACATGACATGGTAAAAACATCTCCAGGGTGATACTGAGTAAGCAAGAAAGGGTTTGTTTTTCGTGTGGTCATAAATGAATTTCACTCTATTTATTTGCTATTGGGGAAAACTTGGTGACCTTCATCAGTGCTGGAAGCCAGGATGTAAGAACAAACACAAATACAACCTCTTAGTGAAATTATTAGACTTCTTAATTTATTTATCTATGACTGAAAAGTGCAAGGGATATCAAAATGGAAACCACAAAGAAAAAGTCCCTCCATGTGTCTGTTTTCCTTTTCCATAAAACATTTGCTCAATTCAAAAAAACACCTCAATGGGAATTTTCATAAAATGAAAATAAAAATTCTGATATACAAACTTTGACATGACCAAAAATTGGGGGTGAGTGGACCCAAACTGTACATTTTGGGGTTGGTTCCGGTGCTGAAACCCGAACATGGACGTCTTCCTGTTTAGGTTTGCCACCCGAATAAAGCTTGGCTGTGATTGGCCGGTGCACCATGTGACTTGGCCTGTATGAAGGACGGATCATGAGTTGTGCAACAAATTTGCTGTTAATAGCACAGAGATAGGACGCAGTTGGAGTGAGGTTCCAGTGAAGCGTACATTTACAAAAGGCTCTTTTTTACAACTATGCACCAGGCTTTGTGGGCTAAATCGCTGAATAAGCTTTTAACCTGAATAACCTAACGTATAATAACAATAATAATAATTATGCTGAATAACCTGTCTGGCTAATCTATAACAAACGCTATTTGGCCACTGTGTACCAGTTCATGTGTGCCTAATCTCACCAAAAGTGATTAGTGCACCGCACAAGGACCTGGGTGGCCAATCTATAACAAGTTCTATTTAGATACTGTGCACCTAGTTTTTTGGGCTTTAAGAAGACATGTCACCCCCCTCCTGGATTGCAATCTAAATGCAGCACTGAATGCAGCATTTATGCTGCATTCAGGCAAGGGATCCCCATGTGTCTGGCTGCTCTGTACCCCGAGATAGAGCATTAGGAAAACTCACTGCTTTGGAGTCAGGAGGGCATTCCTTGAGGCTTGAGTCAGCCGTATTCACGGGGCCATTCCCGTCCCTGCCTCTCTGTGCCACCTCCTTGCTTCTCCTCACCGACTCCCTCATGTCTTTGGAGCCATCCTCACCTGCACATACACCTCCTTGTGCTCATTGACGCAGGCGCAGAGCGAGGTAATATGTGTTTTGGGACTGCACGACTGTCCTGCCTCCAGGCCCTGACGCCTCAGCGCCTTTGCCCACCCTGCTCCGTGTTATGCTGTATAAATAGAGCAGGGCGGGAATCTGGCGCTTGCGCACTAGCTCTCCACAAACAGGGCTTCAGATAAGCATGCCAGTGCCAGCCCCCTTCTTTCCCTCTTCCTCTTTCTTTCCTGATGGCCTCGGAACAACATTGGAACATTGCCCTTAGGACACAGCGCGGGAAAAGAGAGAGGAGGAGGGGAAGAAGGGGGCTGGCGCTGGCATGCTTATCTGAAGCCCTGCTTGTGGAGAGCGCAGATTCCCGCCCTGCTCTATGTATACAGCACAACACAGAGCAGGGCGGGCAAAGGCACTGATGTCAGGGGCAGGAGGCGGGACAGGCGCGCGGTCCCAAAACACAAATTACCTCGCTCTGTGCCTGCGTCAATAAGCACAAGGAGGCGCATGCGCAAATGAAGATGGCTGCACAGACATTTGTTAGGCGGTGAGGAGAAGCAAGGAGGCGGCACAGAGAGGCAGGGGGCGGGAATGGCTCCCGTGAATAGAGCTGACTCTTCAAAAAAGCTCTGTGTAGTCACTTGTGCACCCTGTTTATGTGGGCTTTATCTCTTCAAAAGCTTTTAGTGCAGTGGACCAGGCTCTGTGTCGCTAATCCATGGCAAGAGCTACTTGATCATTGTGCAACATTTTTTGTGGGCTTAATATCCAAAAAAAGCTTTGTTACTCCATTGTATCGGACTCTGTGTGAAAAAAAGAAGAGCCTCTGGCTAGGGTCACACTACTGTAGCATCAGCCACTAGGCTGACAAATCCGCTTAAAACATAGAATTTGGCAGCCTATTCAATGCTATGGTTACTGGTAAACAAGTGCCACCGTCAGCTTCACTCTAAAGTCCCGGATATGGGCTATTGCTAAGCGCACAAGAAACGCGGTTTGCAGCATTTTCCTGTGCGCTCAGCATTAGCGCATATCCGATCCTTCTGTGTGAAGCTTTCGGCTGTGTGAGGCGTCCAGTAACCATAGCGATCAATGTGCAGCCTGAGCACAGTGTTACATTAAGTTAACGCTATGCCGTCAGGCTGCCAAATTCTATGTTTTAAATGGATTCGTCACCCTGAGGGCTGACATTGGTGTGACCCTAGCTTCTGGAAATCTCTGAAGGACCTGATATATTTTGTATCACACCTATAACCCATTAATTTTATTCCTCCTGTGATGGTACTATGGGCTAGTTTGTTTCTGAAGGACCCAGCCAGCAACAAACCTATCAAAAGTAGGTGACTATCCGAGGAACTGAAAGATGCAGCCACACGTGGATGAAACTCTGGTCACTCACAGTGTTGTCAGTGGTGGTTCTAGTGTGGCTGTACCCTAAAGTAAATCACCTTTGTGAACCTCATTTATGTGATATTTAATCAGAAAAGATTTTCCATCTTCAGTCAAATTTACACGTTTTTTAAAAATCTTTAAAAATCTAATAAACCCCTCACTTCTTTAGTTTTAAAATAGAAATAAATAGCTTCTATGTTTAGCATTATCAGAACAAAATCTGCCTTAACATCTATTAGAACAATTTTTCATCCAATTCTTAGTACTTACCACCCACATGAAGAAAGTCGTGTTTTTGGTTTGTAACCAAATAGCACAAGCGTGCTTAGACTATTAGAATGAAATCTGATTTTGAAATAGTTTGTAACTTGTAGAAAAGGTTACCGTGCTGAGTGTCCTCCAAACCATTCAATTATGCCCATTACCTCTGGCTTTCCTTTCTTGTACTTAACAGTTGCTGGGTTACATTTGAAGGAATATATTTGCATAAATATTTTCTATTGCACCTGTTTGCCACTATGCACACTACCTGCTATCTGCAGTGTCACCAATTAAGACGTTAATAGTGTTGAGCGAGCATGCTAGCTCGATGCTTGATTGTGCATAGGGATGCTTGGGCAGGCTTGGTATTCTATCGAGTATCGCCGTGCTCAAGTCCTCGTGGCTGTTAAAAAGCCAATCAACATGCAGGGATTGCCTGCCACACACAGTAATGTTGTAGCCATGCTGACTACTGGCATTACTGTGATTGACTGGCTGCATCATGTCATTGGATCTTATATAGGGATGAGCGAGCACCGTAGTATTCGGAATCGCTATACCCGCAACAAGTAGGTTCCGGTACTCGGTACTCGTTGCGAGTATAGCAATTCCGAGTACTATTGCAAAAGTCCTGTAAAAGAGAAGAAAAGTGGTTACAAAATAAAATAATTGGATACTCACCTTAATCGACGGCTGCACAAGGGACCGGCCGATGAACATCTATGCATGGAAAAGGATCTTTCACTCTCCCAGCCAATCAGATGGCTGGGTGAGATCTGGCCAATCAGATGCCGCCACGTCACAATCGCATGATCGCTAGCGGCCACCTGATTGGCCAGATGGCAAGGTCCTCGGTGTACCTGAGAAGACCTTGCAATCTGGCCAGATCTCTCCCAGCCATCTGATTGGCTGGGAGAGTGAAAGGTCCTTTTCCATGCATAGATGTCCATCGGCCGTTCCCGATGCAGCCGTCGGTTAAGGTGAGTATCTGATTTTTTTATTTTGTAACCACTTTTCCTTTCTTTTACAGGACTTTTGCAGTGTATCTTTTGATACACTGCAAAAGTACTCGGTACTTGCTACTCCCGAGTAATCCTAATTTACTCGGCGAGTAGCAGGTACCTGAATCCCGCTACTATTCGGCGAGTAGCCGAATAGTAGCAAGTAGACTCGCTCATCCCTAATCTACTTATATAATCGGGAGTTGGGATTTCGGGCACTGTAGCCCAATCCCAGACTCCTTAGCGGCACTGCGAGTGATGACGCGCAGCGTCATCACGAGCCGCAGCCGCTCTACAGTTAAAAAAATAAAAAATCCTCACCTCTCCCCGAGCCCCCGGAGTCTCCCGCCGTCTTCCGCCGTCTTCCGCCGTGTTCCGCTAGGCTCCTGGTGGCTCTGCAGGCTCCCGGTGCCTGCAGTGGTCTTCTATCTACTGCAGTCAAGGACCTGTGGTGATGTCAGAGTCACGTGACACCAGCTTACTCCAGGCAAATCGCGGTCACGTGACTCTGACATCACCACAGGTCCTTGACTGCAGTAGATAGAAGACCACTGCAGGCACCGGGAGCCTGCAGAGCCACCGGGAGCAGCCGCACCTCTCCTCACCCCTCCTCCATCTGCACCTCACCTCACCCCTTCTCCAGCCTGACCTCTCCTCACCCCTCCTCCAGCCTGACCTCTCCTCACCCCTCTTCCAGCCTGACCTCTCCTCACCCCTCCATCCAGCCTGACCTCTCCTCACCACCTCCATCCAGCCTCACCTCTCCTCACACCTCCATCCAGCCTGACCTCTCCTCACCCCTCCTCCAGCCTGACCTCTCCTCACACCTCCATCCAGCCTGACCTCTCCTCACACCTCCATCCAGCCTGACCTCTCCTCACACCTCCTCCAGCCTGACCTCTCCTCACCCCTCCTCCAGCCTGACCTCTCCTCACCCCTCCTCCAGCCTGACCTCTCCTCACCCCTCCATCCAGCCTGACCTCTCTTCACCCCTCCATCCAGCCTGACCTCTCCTCACCCCTCCTCCAGCCTGACCTCTCCTCACCCCTCCTCCAGCCTGACCTCTCCTCACCCCTCCATCCAGCCTGACCTCTCCTCACCCCTCCATCCAGCCTGACCTCTCCTCACCCCTCCATCCAGCCTGACCTCTCCTCACACCTCCATCAGCCTGACCTCTCCTCACACCTCCTCCAGCCTGACCTCTCCTCACCCCTCCTCCAGCCTGACCTCTCCTCACCCCTCCATCCAGCCCTGACCTCTCCTCACACCTCCATCCAGCCTGACCTCTCCTCACCCCTCCATCCAGCCTGACCTCTCCTCACCCCTCCTCCAGCCTGACCTCTCCTCACCCCTCCATCCAGCCTGACCTCACCCCTCCATCCAGCCTGACCTCTCCTCACCCCTCCATCCAGCCTGACCTCTCCTCACCCCTCCATCCAGCCTGACCTTTCCTCACTCCTCCTTTAGCCTGATCTCTCCTCACCCCTCCTCCAGCCTCACCTCTCCTCACCCTCCTCCAGCCGACCTCTCCTCACCCCTCCTCCATCCGCACCTCTCCTCACCCCTCCTCCAGCCGCACTCTCACCCCTCCTCCAGCCTGACCTCTCCTCACCCCTCCATCCAGCCTGACCTCTCCTCACCCCTCCTCCAGCCTGACCTCTCCTCACCCCTCCTCCAGCCTGACCTCTCCTCACCCCTCCATCCAGCCTGACCTCTCCTCACCCCTCCATCCAGCCTGACCTCTCCTCACCCTCCATCCAGCCTGACCTCTCCTCACACCTCCATCCAGCCTGACCTCTCCTCACACCTCCATCCAGCCTGACCTCTCCTCGCACCTCCTCCAGCCTGACCTCTCCTCACCCTCCTCCAGCCTGACCTCTCCTCACCCCTCCTCCAGCCTGACCTCTCCTCACACCTCCATCCAGCCTGACCTCTCCTCACCCCTCCATCCAGCTGACCTCTCCTCACCCCTCCATCCAGCCTGACCTCTCCTCACCCCTCCATCCAGCCTGACCTCTCCTCACCCCTCCATCCAGCCTGACCTCTCCTCACCCTCCATCCAGCCTGACCTCTCCTCACCCCTCCATCCAGCCTGACCTCTCCTCACCCTCTCCATCCACCTGACCTTCCTCACTCCTCCTTTAGCCTGATCTCTCCTCACCCCTCCTCCAGCCTGACCTCTCCTCACCCCTCCTCCAGCCGCACCTCTCCTCACCCCTCCTCCATCCGCACCTCTCCTCACCCCTCCTCCAGCCGCACCTCACCCCTCCTCCAGCCTGACCTCTCCTCACCCCTCCTCCAGCCGCACCTCTCCTCACCCCTCCTCCAGCTGCACCTCTCCTCACCCCTCCTCCAGCCTGACCTCACCCCTCCTCCAGCCTGACCTCTCCTCACCCCTCCTCCAGCCTGACCTCCCCTCATCCCTCCTCCAGCCTGACCTCTCCTCACCCCTCCTCCAGCCGCACCTCTCCTCACCCCTCCTCCAGCCACACCTCTCCTCACCCCTCCTCCAGCCTGACCTCTCCTCACCCCTCCTCCAGCCTGACCTCTCCTCACCCCTCCTCCAGCCTGACCTCTCCTCACCCCTCCTCCAGCCTGACCTCTCCTCGCCCCTCCTCCAGCCTGACCTCACCCCTCCTCCAGCCTGACCTCTCCTCACCCCTCCTCCAGCCTGAACTCTCCTCACCCCTCCTCCAGCCTGAACTCTCCTCACCCCTCCTCCAGCCGCACCTCTCCTCACCCCTCCTCCAGCCGCACCTCTCCTCACCCCTCCTCCAGCCGCACCTCTCCTCACCCCTCCTCCAGCCGCACCTCTCCTCACCCCTCCTCCAGCCGCACCTCTCTTCACCCCTCCTCCAGCCTCACCTCTCTTCACCCCTTTTCCAGCCTCACCTCTCCTCACCCCTCCTCCAGCCTCACCTCTCCTCACCCCTCCTCCAGCCTCACCTCTCCTCACCCCTCCTCCAGCCTGACCTCTCCTCACCCCTCCTCCAGAATCACCTCTCCTCATCCCTCCTCCAGCCTGATCTCTCCTCACCCCTCCTCCAGCCACACCTCTCCTCACCCCTCCTCCAGCTGCACCTCTCCTCACCCCTCCAGCCTCTGCTCTCCTCACCCTCCAGCCTCTGCTCTCCTCACCCCTCCAGCCTCTGCTCTCCTCACCCCTCCAGCCTCCCGCCACATCATACTCTGCTATCCACAGAGCCACCTGTATACTCTGCTACCCACACAGCTGCCTGTATACTCGCCTCTATACTCTGCCACCCACACAGCCGCCTCTATGCTCTGCCACCCACACAGCCGCCTCTATGCTCTGCCACCCACACAGCCGCCTCTATGCTCTGCCACCCACACAGCCGCCTCTATGCTCTGCCACCCACACAGCCGCCTCTATGCTCTGCCACCCACACAGACGCCTCTATGCTCTGCCACCCACACAGCCGCCTCTATGCTCTGCCACCCACACAGCCGCCTCTATGCTCTGCGACCCACACAGCCGCCTCTATGCTCTGCGACCCACACAGCCGCCTCTATACACACAATTCATTTCACCGCGCTCCCGATGCAATTGCATCGGGCCTTTTTACTAGTCTTATATAAGACCCAGTGACACAATGCTCAGCACATTCTCCTCTGGAAGCATTTCAGGGAGAGTTAATCTAAAAGGGAGAGCTTAGTCTAGAGCAGGCATATAGATAGTGTTTAATTGGTATTTTAGTAATTGTATATCACTTCCGCACCATTAAATCAAGAGTCATTTTCAGGGCTTCATAATGTCTTTTCTCTAGTAAGATAGATGTAAACAGACAGACTGACATATAATTGCACAGCCCCGGCATATAATAAAATTTCTTCCTGTGGAGCTTATTGTGCCGCTTTTCCATGTGTAAAGGGAGTGTCACTGTAAAACTGCGCCAAGCTGACCCTACATACCCTTGCGGATGTGGAACATCATGTGTTGATGGAAATGATGAAACCATATTGCGCGGCTCTGATGTATTAGAGACAAAAATGTAAGATTGCAAGATGTGGTATTCATCGCAGGGTTAATAGTTTATGGGGTTTATGTCAGCTGTGTAGTGGCAGCTGGCATCAAACCATGGTGTTAGTAATGGAGAGTCATCCATAAACCACCCATATAACTAGAGCAGTATGTAAGAACAAATAAATGTTTTTTCCAATTATTATATAAAAGTCATTATACAGGACAGTTTTTCCTAACATTTTTTCCTGAAAAATCCATTCTATCTTTGATTTTGTATGTTTTATCATCAGTATGTAAAAATGGAGTAAAACTCTGACAACATTGTTCCCAGCAGCGGCCTGTGAGTCAGAGACGCCTCCATGCGTCTTCCTCATACTGTTACCATGTTATTTGAGCACTATTTTCCCCCATTTCAGTTACAGTTGTGGCCAAAAGTATTGACACCCCTGCAATTCTGTCAGATAATACTCAGTTTCTTCCTGAAAATGATTGCAATCACAAATTCTTTGGTATTATTATCTTCATTTAATTTGTCTTCAATGAAAAAACACAAAAAGAATTGTCCTAAAGCCAAATTGGATATAATTCCACACCAAACATAAAAAAGGGGGTGGACAAAAGTATTGACACGGTTAGAAAAATCGTGTGATGCTTCTCTAATTTGTGTAATTAACAGCACCTGTAACTTACCTGTGGCACCTAACAGGTGTTGGCAATAACTAAATCACTCTTGTAGCTAGTTGACATGGATTAAAGTTGACTCAACCTCTGTCCTCTGTCCTTGTGTGTACCACATTGAGCATGGAGAAAAGAAAGACCAAAGAACTGTCTGAGGACTTGAGAAACCAAATTGTGAGGAAGCATGAGCAATCTCAAGACTACAAGTCCATCTCCAAAGACTTGAATGGTCCTGTGTCTACCGTGCGCAGTGTCATCAAGAGGTTTAAAGCCCATGGCTCTGTGGCTAACCTCCCTAGATGTGGACGGAAAAGAAAAATTGACAAGAGATTTCAACGCAAGATTATGCAGATGGTGGCTAAAGAAACTCGACTAACATACAAACAAGTTCAAGCTGCCCTGCAGTCCGAGGGTACAACAGTGTCAACCCATACTGTCCGTCGGCGTCTGAATGAAAAGGGACTGTATGGTAGGAGACTCAGAAAGACCCCACTTCTTACCCCGAGACATAAAAAAGCCAGGCTGGAGTTTGCCAAAACTTAACTGAGAAAGCCTAAAACGTTTTGGAAGAATGTTCTCTGGTCAGATGAGACAAAAGTAGAGCTTTTTAGGCAAAGGCATCAACATAGAGTTTACAGGAGAAAAAAGAGGCTTTCAAAGAAAACAACACGGTTTCTACAGTCAAACATGGCGGAGGTTCCCTGATGTTTTGGAGTTGCTTTTCTGCCTCTGGCACTGGACTGCTTGACTGTGTGCATGGCATTATGAAGTCTGAAGACTGCCAACAAATATTGCAACATAATGTAGGGCCCAGTGTGAGAAAGCTGGGTCTCCCTCAGAGGTCATGGGTCTTCCAGCAGGACAATGACCCAAAACACACTTCAAAAAGCACTAGAAAATGGTTTGAGAGAAAGCACTGGAGACTTCTAAGGTGGCCAGCAATGAGTCCAGACCTAAATCCCATAGAACACCTGTGGAGAGATCTAAAAATGGCAGTTTGGAGAAGGCACCCTTCAGGTATCAGGGACCTGGAGCAGTTTACCAAAGAAGAATGATGTAAAATTCCAGCAGAGCATTGTAAGAAACTCATTGATGGTTACCGGAAGCACTTGATCGCAGTTATTTTGGCTAAAGGTTGTGCAACCAAGTATTAGGCTGAGGGTGCCAATACTTTTGTATGGCCCATTTTTGGAGTTTTGTGTAAAATGATCAATGTTTTGCTTTTTGCTTCATTATCTTTTGTGTTTTTTCATTGAAGACGAATTAAATGAAAATAATAATACCAAATAATTTGTGATTGCAATCATTTTCAGGAAGAAACTGAGTATTATCTGACAGAATTGCAGGGGTGTCAATACTTTTGGCCACAACTGTAAGGTACCTGCTTCCAGCCCCCTGTTATGGTCTTCTGGAAAAATTCTTGAGTTTCCCATTGACTTCCATTAAAATTGGTTCTTGAGTCGAGTCCAAGCGTCTTACATGCTTAATTTAAGTATTGAGCACTTGAGCAATTTAGTGCTTACTAATCACTAGTGGTTAACTCCACCTATAAAGAGCAGTATATAGAGTATAGACCAAAAGCTTGGACACACCTTCTCATTCAAAGATTTTTCTGTATTTTCATGACTATGAAAATTGTAGATTCACACTGAAGGCATCAAAACTATGAATTAACACATGTGGAATTATTTACTTAACAAAAAAGTGTTAAACAACTGAAAATGTCTCATATTCTAGGTTCTTCAAAGTAGCCACCTTTTGCTTTGATTACTGCTTTGCACTCTCTTGGCATTCTCTTGATGAGCTTCAAGAGGTAGTCACCAGAAATGGTCTTCACTTCACAGGTGTGCCCTGTCAGGTTTAATAATTGGGATTTCTTGCCTTATAAATGGGGTTGGGACCATCAGTTATGTTGTGCAGACGTCTGGTGGATACACAGCTGATAGTCCTACTGAATAGACTGTTAGAATTTGTTTATGCGGTCAGCAGCATTTTTTATTTCGCGGCCACAACTGCCGCATCTGTCGCAACCGGCAGAACCGCACTTGCCGCAAGCCCCTTAGACAGTGCATGGGGCTCGCCACCAGCGTGCCGTAAGTGCGGCCGTTAGGCGGAAGATGCGGCAGATGCGGTAATTCTGACACATCTGTCGCATTTTTTCAAAATCGCCAATGTGAAAGGGGCCTTAGAATGTCAAGTGTGCATTGAGAAATCATGGCATGCTCTCCTGCATTGGGAATATTGCACCATTTTCCACTGCAAACGTTTGTTCTAAAGATATCAGGAAAAATTAGAAAGATTCATATTAATTTTAAAGGAATTTTGAAAGAACCTCAGAAAACTTATACATTTGGTAGATTATGGGAAATGTGCTCACTAATATCAGTTCTGTCTTCACTGGCGATCAAAATTAGAGAACAGTGTATAATCACTTTATTTTTCCAGACAATGTAATCTACTTTGATCAACATTTGAAGGTTTTTGTGTAAGGGGTACACCATGCCACCAGAACAGTGTTTTCCAAAATAACCAAAGTTTATCAACTTAAAACCTTTATTTTCCACAAAATATGACGATCATAATTAGAAAATAGCAATGACTGTAGCACAGAGAAAAATTAACACTAAATTTTGTGAAGGTTACACCAGTCACCAGTCTGTAGGAAGTGTACAGGCCTTTGCTTTGGATGACTTCAGCACATCTGAGGCCACAGGACATCACTAGTCTCTCACGCTGCTCTGGTGTGATTTTGGTCCACTCTTCTTCCAGTCTCTTCCACAGTTCTGTGACTGTTGTGGTTTCTTGGCCATAACTTTGTCACCAAGGATTTTCCTGAGGTTTTCTATTGGGTTCTATGGGGTTTAGATCATGACTCTGGTCAGGTCATTTCATTATTTCAATGTTTCCTTTTTCAAGGAAATGCTTTATCCATGCTTTCTGATATGGGGCATTGTCATCAATGAAAATTGCTGACTGATTGAGTGCAGAATGCAAGTAAAGCTAGGTTCAGACTTGCGTTTGCCCCTGAGCCTGGCCAATCCATCAGAAACGTAGTTTCTGCACTGAGCAGTGCATAGTGTTACCAGCAGGTAACGCTATGCGCCGCCAGGCTATATAACTCTATGGCAACAAAATGCTTACCGCAGCAGCCGGCTCCACAGAGATCTCCCAGATCTGCGCTTTTGCAGAGAGCACAGGAAAACGCTGCAAACAGCGCTTCCTGTGCGTTCTACAAAAGTGCAGATCCTGGAGATCTCTATGGAGCTGGCAGCTGTGGTAAGCATCCGGTTACCATAGAGATACATAGCCTGGCGGCGCATTGCTTTACCTGCTGGTAATGCCATGTGCTGCTCCGTGCAGAAACTAAGTTTCTGATGGTTTGGCCAGGCTCAGGGGCAGATGCAAGTCTAACCCTAGCCTTACTTGCATTCTGCACTCAATCAGTCAGCAATTTTCATTGTACTGGATGGTACATTTATGTACCTTGCGTTACCGGATCCGGTCCCATAGGTGCCCATGTTAAAAAAAATGCATCCGGTTTTGCAACCGCTCTGAAAAATGCAGCCTGCATGATTTTTCCTGCAGGCTGCAAAACCGGATCCGGTAACCGGATTGCAAATAGTGCAATCCAGATTTTCTATTGAAGCCTATGGGCTGCGGATCCAGATGCGGTTTTGAGCAATTTTAATGCTCAAAACCGGATCAGGATCTGCAAGCCCAACCAGATGTGACCTCAGCCTTAAATAGAGTTTGGCAGATAATTAAAGAAATTAGCACCAGGTGACGGATTAACATCAATAATTTACAGGTATCTGAAAGTGTTCTCTAAGGCTGGGTTCGCACTGCGGCAGCGTCCGGTCCGGGGCTGTCAGGAGTGACAGCCTGGACCGGAGTTTTGCTGCATAGAATACTATCGGGCTGCACGGAGCTGGATCGCGCCGGGTGGCAATTATCTGCCATCCGGCTGCTAGCTCGCCGGATGAATCCTGCAGAAGTGGGGATTTGTCTGCCGACTCCAAAAACGGTGCATGCCACGTTCTTGGAGTCGGCAGACAATTCCCCACTACTCCAGGATTCATCCGGCGAGATAGCAGCCGGATGGCAGATAATTGCCACCCGGCGCGATCCAGCTCCGTGCAGCCCGATAGTATTCTATGCAGCAAAACTCCGGTCCAGGCTGTCACTCCTGACAGCCCCGGACCGGACGCTGCCGCTGTGTGAAGCCAGCCTAAGTTTGATCCGTGTTCTTTTTCATTTATTTTATTTACATTTTATTCTGTGCTTTGGAATATATTCAGTTTATGAAATAAAATGAAAATACTGCTATTTTACTCATATTAAGATATTTTCACATACAACAACACAATGCCCTTAACATTAAGAAAATTCTGTGTCAGAAAAAAGCATTAAGATTTTTATAGTTTTTTCCTTACATGCCTGTAGGATTTTGTTGAAGAATACATGAAGGATTAATTTTTTTTTATTAAATCCAGCAGCACTCTATTTTTATAACATTGGCATAACTTGAAGCTCATGGGCACCAATGCAAAAGCTCCAAAGGGACCCCCAATTATTGCGAATCTTTAATAGCAATAGTTTTTTTCTATAGACTAAAGTGACTTTTGGGGCCCCCTAGGCGCCTGGGCCCGGGTGAGATTGCAACCCCTGCACCTGTTGTAGTTACGCCCCTGTGTGGGGCTCATATCAACAGAAACATTGCAATATATGTACTTTATAAATCCAGACATTTTCCACTGTCACCTTCCCTTAGTCCTCCTGTATTGTGTGATAAATCGTATTTAGGCCTTGACATCTTACGAAGCCCAAAAGGCAGAGGTGTAACTTGAAGCTCATGGGCTCCAGTGCAAAATCTCCAACGGGGCCCTCAATTTTTGCAAATCTGTCATAGCATTAGTGTTTTTCTAAAGGCCGAAGGGACTTTTGAGGCTCCTTAGGCTCCAGGCAGGGGCTTGCTGGCCCAGGAGGCAGGAGGGCACATGCCCCCCAGGCCAGTGGTCAAGCAGCAGTTTTGGGGCCACATGGCCATCTGTCAGCTGGGAAGCCCACTGCTCATGGGCCACTGCTGGGTGTTTGCCTCCCAGGCCGAAATTTGCCAGCCAGCCCCTGGCTCCAGGGCATGGGTGCAATTGCAACTCCAGCCCCTATTGAAGTTACACACTTGCCCAAAGGTCACTCAGCTACATGAAAAACCACAACTATTGTGCATGGCACATGGCAGAATCGAGAGGGGGAGTTGCATAGGTGATAATTGTCAATTGTTGGAGAACCCCCATTTTGCTTTTAGGAAGTTTGTAATATTTATTATTGCAGACCATAAATGGAAACGTTACTCACGGCAAAGTAGAAAGACCATGAAATTATACTGATGATTGGAAAAACAAAATCAGAAATGGATTGGAAATAGTAGATCCACGTGACAAAGGTCACAAGAGCTAAAAAGAAAATCATCATAATATTGCATAAAAAGAATTATGTACAATTTGAGCCACTGGTCTGTAACTTGTTCTTGTACACAGGTCTTGGAGATAGGAATGTGACAGTTATGCAGCATCCACTTTACTAATTGCTTCACCAGGAAGCCTGAGATACAGGCTGATAGCGGGAAGTCTGCACATTACGCACAGCCCATGCTAGTTACATAAAAGCATTTCTCTCACATGCTCGGTGAGTGTGCGACAGGCTTTACACTAACCCGCTGTATTAAATTCTGTCTGCAGGTATAAGAGCGTCTGCAGAATGTGCCAACACAGTTATGTGTTCTGCCTCATAATAATCTTATCAGGTTACCAATTAAAAGTATCAACCGCTTCACGTTTTTGTGTTTCTCGTCTTATCCTAGGTGGACTTAACATTTGAGCTTTACCCCAATATGAACATTACTATATGATGTAAGTAAAGGCAGACAAACCTGCTAAAACTTTCTTAATTTATATTTTGTTTAATCTTGTGAAAATACAGATTTGTACACAGTGTGTTTTTGATGCATTTTTTTAGTGCAGTTTTATCCCAAAACTGCAGCAAATCCTTACACCAGCAAAGTCAATAAGAATCCTGAAGTTTTGTGCACATGTTGCTTTATCCCCTTGCAGATTTGATGCAGAAATAAATCTGCTGCATGACAATTTTTGCTGGTGTTATTGCAGCGTTTTTCCACCCCAAATGCATGAAAAACGCATGGTTAAAATGCATCAAAAACGCAATGTTTTTGGTGCATTTTTCTGCCAGAAGAAGAAAATTTAGTGGAGAAATTTCTGGAACCTAATACTCAACATGTGCACATATAGTTTCTTTTCTACTTTATATTGATAACGCCCTCGTGGACAGGGTCCCTGCCCCTCCTGTACCTGTACGTCCTGATCGACTAGATTTAGTGTACTTGTTCTTGTCTCCCTCATCCTCATGTAAAGCGCCATGGAACCTAATGGCGCTATATAAATAAATAAATAATAATAATAATAATTTTTTCAAAAGCGGTCTTCAGTGTCATTTCTTATTAATGTCTGCCAGTCTCAAACATTGACTGCCTAGAGTGTCCAGATTAGGCCAGCTTCACACTGCGGCGTGATCCGGTCCGGGTCTGTCCAGGATGACCCTGACAGCCACGGACTGGATCAGCACACAGAACTGGGGGGCTAATATACCCTCCGGTCCGGTGTGCAGCGCACGCAGTTCCCGCTGCTGATAAGTCAGGACCGTAGACGCCGCGGTCCTGACCTGTCAGCGGCTGCAGCTGCGTGCGCTGCACACCAGACCGGAGGGCATATTAGCCCCCCAGTCCTGTGTGCTGATCCAGTCCCGGACAGCCCCGAACCGGATCACGCCACTAAGGCTAGGAAAACTAGAAAAGGGAGAGAGACGCGCAATAGGGTCTTATCATTGATAAAAAGGTGGACTAAACTTAATTAGTCACACACCTGGGGGGGTTGGGTAGCACACAACCAGCGTCAGGACAAAAGGTAATAGCTGCTGCAAGGATCCACACCACAACGGTCAACGTAGTTAAAAATTACAGAGGGTAGACAGTGTATACGGACCTGCTCTGCATAGACCAGAAAGATCAGGCAGTATTCATCATTATAGTGTATACGTCCGATGCGTTTCGGAGTTAGTCCCAACTCCTTCCTCAGGGAATGGTAGAGTCCCTGAGGAAGGGAAGTGCACCTCCTGCAGCTCTGTGTGCGGCTGCTACTCAAGTACATAACGGGCTGCTATGGACCCATGTTTCCAGGCAGAGTTTGCCGTTAACAGTGTCCGGTATTAGTGTTGTCTGAAAACGTGGATCCTAAATCAAGTGTGACCCTAGCCTAATACTAGCAATATTTTTAGAACAATACTACCCTTTACCCCTTAGTGATGGAGCTAATTTCCACCTTAATGACCAGATCAAATTTTGCAATTCTGACCAGTGTCACTTTATGAGGTAATAACTCTGGAACGCTTCAATGGATCCCAGTGATTATGAGACTGTTTTTTCATGACATATTGGACTTTATGATAATTGTAAATTTAGGACGATAGTTTTTGCATTTATTTGTGAAAAAAATGGAAATTTGGCAAAAAATTTGAAAAATTGTGCAATTTTGAATTTTTATACTGGTAAACCAGGGAGTTATGTGACACAAGATAGTCAATAAATAGCATTTCCCACATGTCTACTTCACATCAGCACAATTGTGAATAAAAAAATATATTTGTGTTAGGAAGTTAGAAGGGTTCAAAGTTGATGAGAAATTTCTAGTTTTTAAATTAAATTTTAGAAAACTATTTTTTAGTGACCACATCACATTTGAAGTGACTTTTAGAAGTTTATTAACCCTTCAGTTTCTTCACGGCAATGAAACCAAAGTGGAATGAAAAAATAAATACATTTACATTTTAATTTAAAATGTTGCTTTAGCCTCAATTCATTCATTTTTACAATGGATAGCATGACAAAATGGAAGCCAAAATTTGTTACCCACTTTTTTATGAGCGCGGCGATATTCCTCATGTAGACAAAAATTTCTGTTTGAACAAATGGGAGGGCTCAGAAGGAAAGGATATATAAATATGGAGCACACATTTGGCTGAAATAGTTTGCGGGCACAACGTCGCATTTTCAGGGCCTCTGGGGTGCCTAAACAAAAGAAACCCCCCACAAATAAGCCCATTTTGGAAACTACAGAAAGGACGGTGTGTCATGGTCCACACTGCTGCATACAAACAAAGGTCCACCAAGGGATATGCAAGGTGTTTATTCTCTCACCAGATGCATTTCGGAGCTGTCCCTGCTCCTTCCTCAGGAATACACAGCTCCGAAATGTGTTGAGTGAGATAATAAACATGGTTGCATATCACTTCATGGACCTTTGTTTGTATGCAGCAGCCGAACGATGACACACCGTCCTTTCTGAAGCCTGATCTCCATCATTGCACACGTGGAAATGTGGGTCCAGCAGGAGCTGTACAGGCGCATATACCAGTTGTGGGTAACACAACCCAACGAGGTAATCAGTGAATATCACCATTTTAGCCATTTTTTATTGAAGATAAGACCCTATTGTGCCCTTGTTTGCCCCATCTAGGCATTTTGAAAACTAGACCCCTAAAAGATTTTATCGAGGGGTATAGTGATCATTTTGAATCTACAAGTACTTCACAGGTTGTCATATTAAAAACTATCTGGGTTTTTTCACAAAAGAGTTGCTTTAGCACCAAATGTCTCAGTTTTACAAGAGATAACACCAGAAAGTGGACCCCACAATTTGTTACCCACTGTCTTAAGAGCGCAACAATATCCTAAATGTGGTTAGAAGTCTCTCTTTGGACAATTGGAAGGACTCGAAGTGAAAGGAGGGATATTTGAATTTTGGAAAAGCTGAAATAAATTGTGGGCATCATGTCACATTTTCAGGGCTGCTGGGGTGCCTATACAACAGAGACCCCCACACATGACCTCATTTTGGAAACTAGATCCCTGAAGGATTTTATGCAGGGGTAGTGAGCATTTTCAACGCATAGGTACTTCACAGAATTTGAAAATAATGGGTCATCATATTGAACAATTTCTTTTTTGATACAAAATTTCTCACGTTTAGGGTATGTGCACACAATCTGGAGACACTGAGTTCCAGACACAGTGGCTCATCTTCTGCAGGGACGCTAGGAAACTCTGCGAGTGAATGCAGCTGCCTGTACCCACGAGCTGCGTTCTGGGGCACGGTGACTTTTGCCTGCATTATTCCACCGAGATCACCTCCAACTCTGCGGCACTAATTTGACATGCTACGGACAAGTGGCAGCATTAAAAGCCGCCCCAGGGGTCTGTTAATGTTATGGAAAAAACAAGCACAGTACACATGGGATTTCTGTAAATTCCATCCACTGTGTTTGTACTGTACAACACTGCGGTTTGGACGTATCAATGACACACTGCGTCCAAACAGCTGCAAATACTGATTGTGTTGACAAATCCTTAAGGTTCACTCACATACACATATAAAACCTGTGAGTGTTCAAAATTCAGCTTGCGGGCCAAATCGCAGCATACTGCGAATGACTGCATATCTCGCCAATACAACTTTAAGTTGCTTTTATGTGGCACTAAAGGGTGTTTAGTTTTGTGTTTAAAAATAAAAATAATAATAATAATAATAATAATAAAAACAATGTGGGCTCCTCCCTATTTTTGATCGCCAGCTAGGGTAAAGTCGATGGCTGGAGCCTGCTGACCACAGCTGACTGCTTTACCTTGGCTGGTAATTTTTTTAAACACATCCAATTGTATCAATATTATGATTATTCCAATATATATTGTTTAAAATGAACTTTAAAATTAACTTTATTTGTGAGAAAACCCCTTTAACTGCATTGCCTGTGAACAGTAAAATTATTATTGCATTCATAGTAAAGGCTCCGTCAGTGATTTTTCTCTAAGGACCCATTCAGATCTCCACACACAGACCACAAACACAGACCACAATGCACAGACTTACCACGTGTCTGCTGACCCAAAATCAGAAGCCTTATATATGCTTATGAGACTGCTCAGTTAAGGTCAGGAGGCACATGGTAAGTCTGTGCATTATAATCCATGCGTGGAATAATTTTAACGGACATCCGAATCATCACTAACTCAACACGTTTCATCAGTATTTTTAGTGAGTGTTTTTTTACGCATTTCAGGTTCCAAAACCCTAAAGTCAAAACATGTTATGACTAAGGGGTTGTGGACCCTGAAAAGCGTAAACATGTTATACAGTATGTGAACTCTACATTGTGACCTTACCTCTATATGACATCTGAGTTGGAATTTTTTAATTGACATGGAATAAAGTATAATTTTTAATAGTGCTAGATGATTTTTTGGATGTCTTTGAACTGTGGGAGGAAATTGGAATGCCCAGAGGATATTCAAACAAACATATGGAGAATGGACAAACTCCTCGCACATGTTGTCTTTAGTGGGATTTAAACAAAGAACTCCTCCCTCCTACAAAAATATGGGACAAATGCCAATTGAATTCCTCAATCATGTCCCAGTACTTAATGTTTTGTTGGCTACTTCGGGTTACTGATGACCCTATAATGGGATAAGAGATATGTCCTCAGGTGAGAAATACCTTGTACAGGATGTCCCTGGGTAGTGGTTCTGATCTCATAAGTAACTGTAGTAATGTAATGGTTTTGCACTATGTTGGTTGTCACATGGATAGATCAGACACCTACATAGGGTCAGCAACACCATAAGTGCTTCCACATTAGATGGGTGCTGACTGGTAGTGGAGTAAGACTATGTGCCCACTGGACATTTGTGCAGCTTCATTTTTGCGCTGTGCTTTCAGTTGCACAAATGCAGCAGTCTTTTGAAAAATGCACCAAAAACGTATAGCGTTTTTGCTGCGTTTGTGCTGCGTTTTTAATATTGCATTTTCCATGTGATTAGAATGGCTGTCAATTGGAAAACACAGCCCAAAAACGCACAAATTAATTGACATGGGTTTGGTGAAACAGTTAGAAACATTTTCACTGCTGGATAAGTATTCTCTTAGCCTTCAGCTGCATTCTGTGATTACCTTTTCCTTCTGCTATATCTACCCGCCTCTGGCCTCACTAGAAGCCAGTTATAGAACTTGTATACTTGTCTGTGGAGGAGCTTGCTGTTGTTAAGCTTTGGTGTTATTGCCCTGGCAGTAGTGAAGCTTCAATATGATGATTCTCTGGAACCCTACTATACCTGTTGTCTTGCCTGTGTTCTCTGTGTGTTTCTTTGCTCTCCAGCCCTTTCACTCCATTGGGAAGGAGGGCAGAAATCTATGTGAGTCTAATCTAGAAACCTAGTAAGGTACAAGGCCCAGGAATCCTCAACTTCAGTGGTATTCTTGGGGACATGGCTTAGCCTAGGGATTCCTAACTGGTGGGACAGCTCAGGTGTACACTGTCCCTGCTACTTCACAGTCACAATCGTATTGTCTTCCTCTATATACTGGCCTCGTTGCAGTTGTTGTGCTCAGCAAACTCGCCTCTGCTTCCTAAGCAGGTACGTGAAACTCTCAATGGTCGACTAGGAAGCTAAGCACAAGCTGTCATCTTATAGTCCTGTGGTTATGCTTATTCCTATTTGTGCAAGTACCTTTAGGACTGTGCAGTTGGAGCACTAGCCTCTACAGCAGGGGTGGGGAACTCCAGTCCTCGAGGGCCGCAAACAGTTCAGGTTTTCACGATTTCCTTAGTATTGCACAGGGATTGGAATCATCACTAGTGCAAGTGATTATGTTATCACCTGTGCAATACTAAGGAAATCCTGAAAACCTGCACTGTTTGCGGCCCTCGAGGACTGGAGTTCCCCACCCCTGCTCTACAGGAACCAGCTGGGTGGAAGTGCGGCAACAAAAAGATTGTGGTTTCCTATTCTATGTGTGCATGATAGGAGGACAGGCAGAGAGCTGCAGTGATGGGCAGATGTGAGGAACTAGATGAGTGGGGATCATTAAAAGATTTTTAGCCCTTTTCATGCCCATTTGTTTAATTAGATATACTTTAGGGTCATCTTTTTTAATGGTAATTATGGCTCATTCGATTTGTAACAAATTTCATAGTCGTATATGAGCAAATTGGCTGAATGCAAATTTTGACAGATTATTTTACCCATCGTATTAAACAAAAATAAATAGACATTATTTACAGTGTGATAAAAGGAGTCATAGAGCAGCATGAAATAAGAGTTGAAGCTGTGATTCAAACTCTGTGTTATTTACCAGGCTTCTTACTGTAATTAAAAAAAAAAAACATTGTGTTTTTTCTTTGCAATGATGAGCTTCACTTTCTGATTCTTGCTATATACACTATTGATTGGCAGCTTATAAGGCCCATGTGAACATGCACCTACTGCATGATTACACTTTAGTTCCAGTTCTGGTATTTGTTTGAATGGCAGCTTCTGCCTATTCAAAATGTAGACAAAAAGCTATTGATAAGTTACTTATGCTGGGTCAGACAGCTTATCATTGAGAAAAGTAGCAAAGCTTCGGGAATCAGGGTACCTGTTGTATGCTACCCTCAGATAAGGAATCATAAACCTGGTGACACATTACCATTAAAGCATCACTTCATATTTTTTCACCACCGGAATGGTGCATTAAATGTCAGTTCTCTGTCCGCGGTGTTATACTCACCCTCTGTAGTTTTCATCCTTTTTCAGTTTTGCTCCAGACCCACTGTGCGATCTTGTGCCCATATCTTTTGACTGGCTGGAAGTCAGAAGTTACGTCACAAGTGCTTAATGCATAGTTATGACAGCCAGAGTGAGGCTAGAACTTGGCTTTCATAGAGCTGTATTGAAAAGTGACCTCCGGCATGTTCAGTGGAACACTAGAGTAGCCGGCAGGTCGTTTCTCACCACAGACCAGCTGAAGCGCCGCTGGAAAAGGAAGAAGGCAGCAGAGTATGAGTATAACCCTAGGAGCAAGTGACTTACATTTAAAGTAGGACAAAAAAAAACACTCTGTATCGGTGTTTTAATAAAATACTTAGAGTAATATTAGCAACAGTCTATCCATGAATTTTCCACAGAGAAATAAATGCTTTGGTTTTCACTCTCTATGATTTTTACAGTCGTAACATTACTTTGCAGGACTGTATATAGATCATGTAGACTGGTGGAAGGAATAATCATTTGTACACTCAACTGATATTCAATGTGAATTCCTATTCATTGGTTATATGTGAGCTCTGCAATAAAACGTGCTGACAGCTGTTGTAGGTTCCATGGCAGATATATGCTGACATCTGTTCAAGTTACTAATAAAGACTGTTTCATAGATACAAGTGTGTTATATATATTACAACTCTCCAGGTGCAAGATTGAGGACAATGAAAAAAGTCTTGGTTGGAGTTAGGGCAGAATGTCAAGTAATGTCAACACACAAATTGCAAGTACCTCAAATGTATAATATTTGAAGCTAATACACTTGTCAACTTACCTGTAGACCTTTTTACTGAGCCAACAGCAAGCTGATATATGTTGGTGGCAGTGGAGTCTTGACAGGACTTTGCTTTACCTTTTCCAAGACTGGGGCTAAGAAATGACTAGCAGGTAGCGGATAAGTACCTGCCTGCTCTACCCAGTGCCCGTCTTTCCCGGTGAGACTGCTGCTTTCTTTTACCACATGTCAACAAAGAAACCGAGAACTCGTATGAATGGCCACAGGCACAATGAGAAAAATGGCTTCATGAAACATAGTTTGTCCCGACACTTAAGGCCACGTTACACACACAGATATCTGTGACCTACATCTGAACAGATCTCTGGTTGCAGTGAAATCATGGACACATTGTTACATTTTGTGGCTGTGTACAAATGTAACAATGTGTCCATGATTTCACTGCAACCAGAGATCTGTTCAGAAGTTGGTCACAGATATCTGTGTGTGTAACGTGGCCTTTATGTTTGAAGCATAATAAACAATTCAACATAAAAGTTCCACCAGTTGAGCAAATTCCGGAGAACTGCCCAAGCCGCACTGAAAAATTGAATCGCAAAGAATCTTATTGGATTTTTAAAATGGGGACTTTACATCCGGACGGATTAAATGAAGTTATTTAGGGGACATAAAATTAATTTGTTTTAGGATATTGTGTGTTTTGCATAATTATAATGCGCTTTTTCACATTGAATATATTTTTATGTGTGTTTTAAATGGATTTTAGTCACATACAACAATTACAGCGCTGTCTAAATTAATTGGGACAAAGCAAGTCTTTACTTGTTTTTCTTGCATTAATTTTACTATTGCTGATAAGTGTTTTATCAGTTCTTGGGGTCGTTTTCCTTTTTCTTCCACATTTCCCTTTTCGTTTTGGAGAAAACGATCCAGTTTCATTTTGTGTGCGAATTATTCTAGAAACGGTAGATTTTCCAATACCAACGATGGAAGCGATTTCCCTTACAGTCAGAGTTGTATGTTCATTAAGAGTAATAATTCTAGACCTCTTCCGTGGAGTAACATCCATTTTCATAGGCACGAATCACACTGAGAGAAAAAGTACACTAAACCACTCCTCACAGAAACAAGCTCTCAACTGAAGCTGAGGGGGCAGCTAGCTGGTATTTTCTGACTAAAACCAGTCAAACCACATTTTGTTACTCAAGGTTGTACACACACCTGTTCAAAGCAGTTAAAACTGGTTTGAACCACTGACTGGTAACCAACTTATGATTTTACTTAAAAAAGTGCTTTGTCCCAATTAATTTGCACAGCATTGTATATTGAAAATGTTATATTTATGTACAAATTATTTTTCATCTGCCATAATCAAATTGTATTATGTATGTTATATATATGTAATGTATTTGTTTTTACTATTTATTATGTGCGTCTGAATTTTCCAAATAAGTATAGCAGCTATATAGTAGGTGTGTCAGTAACTAACCTTAGTGGTCCACACCCTATTTAGCACAATACTATTTCCTATAAAGCTATCCACAATCTTGGAACATTAGTAACAATATACCTGAGGAAGATATTTTTACTGTCCAAACGCATTGTATGTGCTTTTCTTGAGAAAAAATAAAAACCCTTTTTTGGATAATAAGAAGTTTTGAATTATAAATCTCCAGGAGCGGAAATTGCCTGGTAAAAATCCCAATAAGTATAACAAATGTATAATATTTGAAGCTAATACACTTGTCAACTTACCTGTAGACCTTTTTACTGAGCCAACAGCAAGCTGATTTGTGTTGATGGCAGTGGATTCTTGACAGGACTTTGCTTTTCCTTTTCCAAGATTGAGGCTAAGAAATTGCTAGCAAGTAGCGGATAAGTACCTGCCTGCTCCACCCAGTGCCAGTCTTTTCCTGGTGAGTCTGCTGCTTTCTGTTACCACATGTCAAGAAAGAAACTCTTGTTCCCCTGTTCTGCTCTGTCATGGGGTGTAATTGCTGATGTCATGCTGATTAGCAGCTGGCACCTTGCAATTAAGGAATGAGGAGAAAGATATCAATCAACACGACATCAGCAGTAGTAGCGGCTCAGTCAACAGGATGTCACTTGAAGCAGCAGAATGGCAGAAGCGATCCATGATGCAAATCCCGCCTCCATCCCACCCCTGCTCTGTCAGCATAATGTCGCATGAAGCGACAGAATCTATGGTAGAAGTGGTCCAAGATACACATCCAGCCCCCATCCCATCCTGCTCGGTCCATGACTGTAGGGAATTGGGAGAAGCCAGTTAGCTCATAGACCTCTTAAGAAGAAAAAAGTTCTGAATAACCCCTTTAAAGGGAAACTCCAGTGAAAGAGAACTTTTTAGTACAGTTCCTGCCCTACTAAATGATGAAGCAGAGCTGTACACTGCAGTTCTAGGATCTATAGATCTCTTATAAATCAATAAAATCATACCTGCTCCTTTGCTTTAGCCCCCACCTCAGGGAATCCACATTTCTGCCTGTCAGCTTCATTTGGAGCAGAGAAGAGGAAGTGTGTCAGGGGGCGTGGATGCTGTGAGCTGCAGGATCAGCCTACACTCACGTCCCCTCACAATTCTGTATAGCGAAAGGGCATGGCAGGGGGTGTGAGTACCAGCCCCATGTTCACACATACAATCCAGCCCCTGATATATTATGTGACAGGGGGTCCAGGCTTGAAATAGCAATCATGTCACCAAGCAGATACAAATACATGCTGTGATCCTTGATGCATAATGTGTACTGGTAATGTGAGCCTATGAGCAGAGGCAAAGCTCTATACTGATCAATTCAATGTACATTGATATATTGCTGCATGATCTCGCCTTCCCCCAAAGGAACATGGTAACTTCCTGTCCCTTGAAACTTTCCATGGATCATCATCATCACTCCTATTATTGCCTTGTATTTCATTTTCCTATTTCCACTGCCAGCATCATAAAGAGTGTACAGTATCATGGATGTTTAGTTGCCCCGTCACTGATAACCATTATTATAAAACAGCAGAAATATAAATGCACATTCCACATGTTAAATTGTTCTACCACTTAGCTATAATAGGCATAATGGGAGTAATTCATTAAAATGCTTTCACCAAAAAATTGGGGTAAACTTTAAAAAAAATTAACATTTTGGACTACTGCAGAAATAAAAAATACAATTTTTAAAAGTTTTGACATCAGTTTGAAGGAGCTACACCAAAATTGGGGTAGCTAGGAAGGATGGTATGGAGCATAGATACACCGATCTGTCAAATTCAGCAAAAGTTCCAACATTTCTTATGCCAGAAATGCTACTGGTGAGGAGTATGGGGGCACACGCCACAGAGGAGATGTGCAGAATTTATTAAGCGACATGCACAGTCACTGTATTGTTCTCCAGTGAACCCTTTATTAATACTGGCATGCACAATGCCTGCCTTATTGAATTTTAAAAATAGACAGAGGAGCGCTCCCTGTGTGGGTCTACTATATAAAAATAAATATACATTTACCTGAAGAAGGTGATGGTATGCCCCCATTATGTGTAGTGCTGTAATAAATATTTTTTATTCTACTTTATACTTTACATTTTTCTTCCGTTGTGCTTTTTCATTATTGTCTGTGCAGCAGCCACCTTTTTCTTCTTTTTGTACCCTGTCTTATTGATCTGGCCCCACTGCAAGTGAAGACTAACGTGATTCAAGATTGGTATTGTTCACATCAATTTTGATGAGGAGTCATTATCAACATTCTCAATTCTGAGGTAAAATGTGTGAAGACTTTCCCATTACTGAGATAGGAGATGGCAGATGTTAATGATGAGATTCTATGATGATGAGAGGAGGGAGGAGCTATGGGCAGAGGGAGGAGCTAGAGACATAGCTCTGCCTCCTCCCTCTTTTATCTAAATAGAATCTCATCAGTATCTGCTGCCATCTCCTATCTCAGTAATGGGAAAGTCTTCCGTGAACACAGATTTTACCTCAGATTTGGGAATATTGATAATGACTGATCAATTCTGGCAGAAAAAGAAGCAAATTTGATTGATAAAATATTTCACATAGTTGCTTATTTTCATATGTACTAATGATTTATGACATAAAAATGATGGTTACGCTTTAAGGTTAATTTACACCGAATCTTGCAGTGTTAAAAATGTACAGATTACCTGATTGAGCAGAATGCCCGTTCATCCAGTGAAATAATATTTAAGCAGGCTTGAAAATCATCTCACATTATCCTGCTTGCACAAGACTTGCGCAGCTGAGAGCAATGGCAGCCAGGGCACACTGAGTGAAATAGTATCGATCGTTTAGTGCGCATTATTATCATGGTCTGCCTGGGTAAAAGGCATTAACCTCTTCACCCCCCCGGCGATTCTCCATTGACCGATTTTCATTTTTCCCTCCTCTTTTTCCAAGAGCCATAACTTTTTATATATTTCCGTCAATATAGACTTTTTGCGGGACGAGTTGTGCTTTTAAATAAAATAATTTATTTTGCCATGTAGTGTACTGGAAAATGGGGAAAAAATCCAAGTGTGGTGAAATTGGAAAAAGAAGTGCAATTACACGTTTGCTTTTTTAATCACCATGTTCACTATATGGTAAAATTGACGTGACGGTGTGATGCCTCGGGTCAGTACAAGTGCGTGGATACCAAACATGTATACTTTTACTGTTATCTATGTGGTGGAAAAAAAAGAATTGCGCTTTTGGTGCCATTTTCCACGACCTGTAGCGTTCTCATTTTTTGGGATCTGGGGTTGTATAACAACTTATTTTGTGCGTCTTGAGCTGACCTTTCTAATGATACCACTTTTGGGTAGATGTGATGTTTTGATCACATTTTATTGCAATATTGCTGTGACCAAAAAAATGTAATTTTTGGCATTTGGGCTTTTTTTTCTGTTACATGTTTTACCGATGTGATTAATTGAATTTATATTTTGATAGATCAGGCATTTCTGAACTCCGTGATACCAAATGTGTATATTGTTTTAATTTTTTTATAGTTTTTTTTTCAATTGCGCAAAAGGGGGTGATTTAAACTTTTATGTTTTTTTTTACATACATTTAAGAACTTAATTTTTATAGATCTTTTTTTTTTTCATTATTTTACACTGGCCACTAGAGAGCCTCAGTGCTGCACAGTCTGATCATTTCTCTTGTCTTTAGATGGGCTGCTACTCATCTAAAGATACAGGAAATGATCGCTCCGTGCTGGAGACATTACAGGCAGGAAGTGAATCGGGGCAGCTTCCGAGGTCATTACAGGACCTCAAACTGTCCAGGTTGGAGGATGCAGGTCCCGTGATTGCTTCAGTGAATGACAGCGTGATCCAAAGGTTTAACAGCACTGATCGGATCGCTGATCTGGTCGGCGCTGTTAGATACACATCTTAGCTGATGAGATCAGCTTAGATGTGGGTGAGAGGATGCGAGCTCACAGCATAAGCTCACATCAAACAATGGAAGGGACCTATGACGTATATGTATGCCATAGGTCATGAGAGGGTTAAAATGATCACAGATCAGTAAATATTTACAGATTAGTATTCGTTTAGCGCCACTGGTCAAGGCAACTAGTCATAGCTTTCATTGTCTCAATGTACAAAGGGAAAATATTAGGATTATTATCTAACAGACTCTGTTGACTTGTCACAATTCTTGGACTGCATTCCTGATTATTAACACATGGTAAGGCAAATGAAACTCTTTTTCTGCACATTTTGTTCTGTTCTTAGTGAATGTTTTAGCTTCAGCTGATTCATGCAAAACATTTTTTTTCTCACAGTTGAATCTCATCCCATCACATCAAATATCTCTTCCACCTACAGCACTGTGTTTAGCTCCTTTGGCGTTTGTATGTTCAAGATGTTATTTTTGCTCATGAATGTTAGTCCTGCAGATGGTAATGGGTGGGCACAAAATTACAGGCAGTGAAAGTCACATTTGGAGACATATTTTCTATTGCTGTGTTTTGACTATTTTTGGCTCCAGGGCTATAAATAATGTTTTTGAAGTATTTGTGGAATTTAGAGTAGGCATGCACTTTAAAACTTTAGAAAAGATTACCTTGGAAAGGACTTTCCTTGTTTACTTATCAAGCAGAAATAAACCGTCTTAGATAAGGAAGCTGTTAAAAAGAAGAAGAAAAAAAGGACCTTTCCGATATGTATATATTGTAGTGTTGGTGGTGGGTGTACCATTTTCTATTTTGTGTTGGAGAGTGGACCATATTGGGTAGTGGATAACCTCTTTAAAGTATTACCTTGCACAATTACAATGTAAATTAAGGTACCTTTTTAAAAAAGGCTGTCATGTGTCTACTGCAAATTACAGTAGTGTTCAAAATAATAGCTGTCCATTATGATTAACCAGATTATTCACTGTTTTGGTATAAATTATATTACCACATGTCAAACAATTTACTAGTTGGTGCAATAGATTCTTAGAAAACTAACAGATTCAGCTTTCATGATCTGCAGGTTTTTGAGTCTGTGTATTTGAATCATTATTAGACAGGAAGTGTGTTCAAAATAATAGCAGTGTGGAGTTCAATTAGTGAGGTCAATCATTCTGAAGAAACAAGTGTAAATCAGGTGGCCCTTATTAAAGGGTGAAGCCAGCACATGATGTATATGCATTTCTCCTTGAAAGCCTGGGAAATATGGGTCGTTTGAGACATTGTTCAGAAGAACAGGGTACTTTGATTAAAAAGGTGATTGGAAAGGGTAAAACATATAAAGAAGTGCAGACAATGATAGGTTCTTCAGCTAAAATGATCTCCAATGCTTTAAAATGGAAAGCAAAACTAGAGAGATATGGAAGACAATGGAAGACTATCATTTGAACACATTGAAGAATAGCCAAAATGGCAAAGGATCAGCCAATGATCAGCTCCAATATAATCAAAGACAGTCTCAAATTACCTGTGAGTATTGTGACAGAAGATGACTGTGTGAAGATACTCTATTAGGAAGAAGTCCTCACAAAGTTCAACTGTCACTCTCCCATACAGCTTCTCCTTGTGCAGTGTGCACTGTATTGTTGACCGATGCACAGTGACACGATCTGCAGCAAGATGATGCTGCAGGTCTTTGGAGGTGGTCTATGGATTGTTCTTGACTGTTCTCACCATTCTTCTTCTCTGCCTTTCTGATATTTTTGTTGGCCTGTCACTTCTGGCCTTTATAAGAACTGTCCCTGTGGTCTTCCATTTCCTTACTATGTTCCTCACAGTGGAAACTAGGAAATTCAGGAAGGGAAGGTGTGCTACGGTCCGCGCTGCCAGAATCATCAATGAAGACCCAAGGCGAAGTTGTGATCCAAAACTTCTTTATTCTCCTCCTACGCGTTTCAGTGCCCACCTGGCACCTTCATCAGATGAAGTTGTGGGTCACACAACTGAAGTAAGTGAGTGGATTGCCCTTTTCACCGCCGTAATTGTAGTGTCTAGTGATAGGGGCACTATTGCGCCTCTTGTCCCCCTCCCCTCTCTCTTTTTTATCACAGTGGAAACTGACAGGTTAAATCTCTGAGACAACTTTTTGTATCCTTCCCCTGAACAACTATGTTGAACAATCTTTTTTTTCAGATCATTTGAGAGCTGTTTTGAGGAGCCCATGATGCCATTTCTCAGAGAAGATGCAAATAGGAGAACAACTTGTAAGTGGACACCTGAAATAGCTTTTCTCATGATTGGATACACCGGTCTATGAAGTACAAAGCTCAATTAGGTTACCAAACCAATTTAATGCTTCAGTAAGTCAGTAAAAAGTAGTTAGGAGTATTCAAATCATGAAAATCAGAAGGGTGCCCATACTTTGGCACCTGTCAAATTTTGAAATAATGCATATTTCACATTTTCAGTTAGTACAATAAACCTCATTTCAATCCTGAAATATTACTATGTCCATCAGTTATTACATATATCACACTGAAATAGCTGTTGCAAAAAAAACAATTTTAAACAAAAAAAAATTTGTAAGATTAAGAGGGGTGCCCAAACTTTTTCATATGACTGTACTTCTCTTTGTTCTGCGACACTGCTGGAGGAAGGTTCTGTGTGAACTGAAACGTTGCAGTTGTTAATGGACCAATAAAAACAAAGAGAAGTATATGATAATGGTAATATATTGAAGCAACTGAACATTGCTGTGACATTGCACCAGTTTGAATGTTTTTTGGCTACTTTGTGCTGCACACAACTTTTATTTTTTAAATATTAGGTTAGTGATTCACAGGAATGTTATATCCTAAAAAAAGTAATACATATTTTGAGTTTATAAAGACAAATGTAGACACTCCCATTTTTTTTTTAGCAGCCCATTGTTCATTTTTTGTTATTTTCTGTAAAGTAGACAAATATTATATACATTTCTCTTCATATTTTGATTTAGAAAATGGTGTTCATAGTTCCCAATGCATGGAAATAAAAACTATTATAAAGATTTTGGGCTTAACTCATGTTTTTGAACACACTGCTATTATTTTATACTGTGTATGGCTTGTTCAATAAAGTAGATGCACAATATTCAAATTCTTGGTGCACAAATTTGGATTTGCTCATTAATCTCAATAAATATTTTTTCAAGTATTTTCACCTAGCCACATTAGACATATGGATTCCATTGAGGTATCCTGCATAATAGTGTGGGCTGAGTGCTGAAATTATGGCGCTGTCCAATGCAAATGAAAGGAACTCCTTATAAAATGAATTAATTGTAATTTGGAAATTTTAAATGATAAAAAAAATTAAACTACAGCTTTTATAAATTAAAAGTGCCAGAAAGTTCTATGCGTGTTTCCATCATAATCACACAAAACTGTCACTGCACTGTCACATTATCTTCTTTTTTTATTTTATTTTATTTATTTTATTACTAGCAATGAACTTTCGACTCTTGTGTATTAATGTAGATCTGCCACTAGAATATCGTGTCATATCTCAGAGGCAAATTTAGGTTTTCCTGCAATTAGAGCATAAATTAAGTTCAGCTTCCCCTCATAAACGCTGTTTAAAGGGAACCTGTCACCCTGAAAATGCATTCTCATCTGCAGGCACCATGTTATAGAGCAGGAGGAGTAGAGCAGATTGATGCATAGTTTTGTGAAAGAAGATTCAGTATAACCTGTGTTTTCATCATTTAAACTTCTCCTCTTTCTGGGATTTTGGGTCCAGTAGGTGGTCCTATCAGTGATTGACAGCTATATTTGTATGCACACTTACATAAAGACAGCTTTCAATCACTGATAGGACCACCCACTGGACCGAAAATCCCAGAAAGAGCAGAAGTTTAAATGATGAAATCACAGATTATACTGAATCTTCTTTCACAAAACTATGCATCAATCTGCTCTTCTCCTCCTGCTCCATAACATGGTGCCTGCAGATTAGAATGCATTTTCATGGTGACAGATTCCCTTTTAGTAGTTTGAGTAGCCGTCATGTTACCAGGGGCAACTGTAAACAACTGGTTGCACAGGCTCTTCTATTCTAACTGGGGGAAACAAGTGGAATCAGAAGGGGTTGTTATAGTATTGGACATCCCCTTTAATGTTTGCAGTTTGTATTGTGAAATCTGGTAGCATATGCAGTAATGGTTGTTATAAGGCCACACATGCCATTCTTGCTGACCTTAGCCCTGGTGACATGCAGTTTGTCACAGATTAGGGCAATGCAAACAGTAAAAATATGTTTTAGTGTTTTTTTATGGCATGGCTGTGCGTCGATCTAATGATGTCAGTATAAAACAAGGGTGTTCTTCTGCAGACCGCGTCTTATAAATGTTGTTACTGTACAGAAATGAATAATAAAGCAGCTGAATATGTGAGTAGATAGAGAACATAGCTCAGGAATGAAAGGAATGTGAATGAGATCAAGAATTTTTCCAGTTAAATTATGAACACCCTATTACTGGCACCCACACTCTCTCCGGCCAGACCTGCATATTTGGGAAGTCCGAGGTGGAATGCTGGAGGGTGGCCAACACACTGGAATGTGAATCTCTCAAGTGTTTGCATAGTGACAGGAAGGTTAAAATATTCTTAATACGCCCCGTCTTCTACAAATGCATATTTATGAGATTGTGTTTATTGGAAATGCTGGGGCATTCCTGAAAGGGGCTCAAAGGCTTACTCTGCTGTCCTTGGCCGAAAAATATCCTCCTGACAGTGTGAATAATGCAATGACAGCGACAGTGATCACATCAACAAATGATAGTACAGGTGTTAAAGAAAGAGCGAAACAATTGTAGTTTGATTTCAACTGGTTGCTATGAGTAACAGCATATGTTTTGCATAATTGTTTGCATACTCATGTATGTAAAGTGCTATGGAATCAATAGCGCTTTATAAATGAATAAATATTATAAAATACATTTCATACATATCTTTATTTGTAAAATTAGTTTTTCTAAGTGATAGTGAAGCTTTCAATGATATGAAAATGCTGTTCTCTAACATTTTCTTAAAGGGGCCTTTCTAAAATTATATAAAAATTACTAAAGCAGGTAATTTCATAAAATTAGAAAATAACAATGACCTATCTGGTATCATTGACATGACCTGGTGTCATTCTTGCACTACTGTACCAGTTTTTGTTTACTGCAGAAATGATGTGCCCACCTACCCACATAACAGCTTTAACCAATGGCAGCTTCAGCAGTCTCATGCCATACACCACTGTAAACAGTGATTGGTTGTAGTAGTCATAAGGGTATACA
Source organism: Allobates femoralis (assembly GCA_033576535.1). NCBI lineage: Eukaryota > Metazoa > Chordata > Amphibia > Anura > Aromobatidae > Allobates > Allobates femoralis. Next base: position 578,307,543 of record JARQOC010000003.1, read on the forward strand.
AGTATGTCATCACTAAAGAAAAGCAAACATGACTGGAAAGGAGAATCTCAGTGATGGGACTGGAAATCATTAAAGTCAATGGCTACGTACTCGACCCAGCCCCACATGCTCAGTGCCTCGAGGTAATTCTTGAATCTGCCCTCTCCTTCCACACATGCAAACCCTTGCCACGTCTTGCCATCTCCAATTCAAAAATATTTGAATACATACACTCCTTGACCAAGAAATTTCAAAAACACTTATGCATGCCCTCATCATCTTCTGGTTTGACTATTGCTACCTCGTATCTCTGGCCTCCCTTCTTGTACTCTTGCACCCCTTCAATCTATCCTAAGCTCTGCTGCCCGACTAATCAACCTGTCTCCCTGCTATTCCCCAGTCCCTCCTCTCTGCCAAGCCCTTTACTGGCTGCCCATTTCTCAGAGGCCCCGATTCACAACCCTAACTATGACTTACAAAGCCATCCACAACCTGTATCCTCCATACATCTGCATCATGGTCTCCCGGTATTCACCTTTACTCAACTTGCGATCTTCTCAAGATCTCCTTCTCTACTCCCCTCTTATATCTTCTTCCCAAAATCGCATACAAGAATTCTCCCGTACATCCCTATACTCTGGAACTTTATGTCCTACCGTGGAAACCTTGAAAAGGAACATGAAGACCCACCTCTTCCGACAATCATACAACCTGCAGGGAACCTGAGTCCACCAAACCCGCCACATGACCAGCTCTACCCTCACCTACTGTATCCTCACCCATCCCTTGTAAACTGTGAGCCCTCATAGGCAGTGTCCTCTCTCCTCCTGTACCTGTGTGAGCCTTGTATTGTTCATGAATATTGTTCTTGTCTATATATGCCCTTTTTACATGTAAAGTGCCATGGAATAAATGGCGCTATTGTGCCGCCCCGCAACGAGTGCGTCACAGGAGGGTATTGCAGCCAAAACAGCAGCAGCAATATTCTCTGACTAAGCAGTGACACAGTTAACTCAGAGATCCATACCCTGCATGCATCACCAGCATAGAGGGCCAATAAGGTCCTGGTGGGCGGAGTGTAGTGGTAGAGTGTGTAGTGGAAAGTTTAGTGCAGCTCAAGTCTGCAAGAATGTAGGAGAACTCTCCGAAACAATGTAGGAGAAGGAGCTAAACCAACGAGCTCTGCAACCTAGGAGAGGGGGCCTGCACAGTCCCGTGCAGCCCCCTGGCCAACACCCCTGTTGGGCACCATTACTCCCGGTGCTTTAACAACCGATCTACGGGCATCTACATGCGGGTCCAACAACATCCCATGCCCATCTACAGCCGGTCTACTGGTACCGAAGGTAGTAGTTGTTCAGCACTGCTACGCGAACCAGGAGTGGAGGGACCGCTTTACAGGAGCACCCCACCACCGCCACACACAGTCGTCTAGCCAGCGGAGTACCTACCAAAAGGACCCAAGGCTCCCCAAAACACCCGTAACGTATACCCCGGGAAGGGCTTTGAAGCAGCCTCCTTGTACCCAATCTGGCATTCCTGGGAGACAACGGCAACACAAGTTTAGTTAGAATGGAGGAACACCGCGGATCTCTGAGAAACACTGGTCATTGCTGAGTCCACCCGGTCCACTACCCGTAAATGTATACCATGTACTGCCTGCTGGTTACAGTAAAGAACCCGTTACAGAGACTTCCAGTGTCCGTGCTTTCTTATGAACTGTTTATCTCCGCACACTAAGGTAACCGCAGCTGCCTCAGAACATCTTGCGCAGCTCCTGGCTCCGGGGATCATCGCTCAACCTGTGGGGAGCGTTCCATCTTGCTGCATTCCATCCCCCGGAGGCCCCGCAGCGCCGGTACAGTTACCGGAACACTCATAGGTGGCGTCACGAAACAAATTAACCCCTAATCTGTTCACTCAACGACGTCTTTAGTTGATCTGGACCACCGGGCCCCACTACCGGCAGGCGCGGTCCATCCGTGACAAGGAGGAAGAAGAAAAACGTCTGTCCCTCGGAGTCCCGGCCACGGTGAGTCACTATTATAATAATAATAATAATAATAAGTAAATAAATTGTCAGTAAAGCAAAAATTCTTTTGCTATGTTTTGGCATTTTCCCCATTTTGTCTGTTTACTGATCTTAGAAATCTCATTATGCACAAAAGTAAGATAAGACTGCACAAAAGTAAGATAAGACTGCACAGAGTTTTCTATTTCTTTGGTTTGTCCTGCAGATCTGTCAATTGACTTAAGGTCCAGTCACACACAGCGATCGCTCCAACGATCCCGACAGCGATAACGATCTGCCGGGATCGCTGAAGCGTCATTACCTGATCGCTGGGGAGCTGTCAAACAGGCAGATCTCCCCAGCGATCAGGCCATGGGAGCCACCTCCCACATCGCTCCCTACTTAGCGCTGCCTTATAGGCAGCGCTAAGCAGGGAGAACGCTGGTAACTATGATAAACAGCGCGGTATCCAGGCAGCGCGTGCTGCCTGGATACCCGCTGTTTGTCATAGTTACCTGCGGTCTCCCTGCTTAGAGCTGCCTGCAAGCAGGGAGAACACTGGTAGCTATGATAAACACCGGGTATCCAGGCAGCGCGCGCTGCCTGAATACCCGCTGTTTATCATAGTTACCAGCATTCTGCCTGGTTATAGGCAGCTCTAAGCAGGGAGGGCGCTGGTAACCATGGTAAACGCCGGGTATTTAGGCAGCGCGCGCTGCCTGGATACCCGGTGTTTATCATAGTAACCAGCTCTGTGAAGTCACAGATCGCTGCTTTCTCGCGGTCACACGCAGCAATGCGTGCTGACCAGCGGGAAACCAACGATCAAAAAATGACCCACAGCACTTTGCAACGATCAGCGACCTCACAGCAGGGGCCTGATCGCTGCAAAGTGTCACACAGAACGATTTTGCTGGAAAGATCGTTGTAACGTCACAGTTACAATGATCTCTCTAACGATATCGTTATGTGTGACTGGGGCTTTAGAGTGCTTTCACTTAACGATTTTTTTCCTGTCCGCGGGATCCTACTTTTTGTAGGATCCCACGGACAGGAAAGGACATCACAGGGGGTGACCTATTCTGTGTCCGGGTCCATGATTATCACGGATCCGGACACAGCGGGGCACTTTCTCTTCTGCAATGTATAATATACATTGCAGAAGTGAAATATAAGAAAGAGTTAAAATAAAAAATCACTATATGCTCACCTATCCTCGATCCAATGCTGCCTCCCAGCAAGGTCTGTGTGCTTACAGGACCTGTGATGATGTGCTCCTAACCATCTAATTTCACTTCCGCAATGTATATCCATACATTGTGGAAGTGAAATTAAGTAAAAGCAGGGGTTAAAAATAAAAAATCTGCATTGTTACCTTCCAGCGATCCCCCGGCGCCTCCAGCAAGCTCCGGCTGTCTACAGGACCTGCCGTTACATCACAACACGATCAGCTGATCGGGTCACATGATCATGGTAACTGCGGTCATGTGACCCGATGATGCTCTGTGACATCATCACAGGTCCTGTAAGCACACAGACCTTGCTGAGAGGCAGCGTTGGACCGAGGATAGTTGAGCATAGTGATTTTTTATTTTTAACTCTTTCTTTTACTTAATTACACATCTGCAATGTATATTATACATTGCAGAAGTGTAATTAGAAGGGTTGGAGCAATTTTAGTGTACTGAGCATGCTCAGTACACTAATATTGGGTCTGAGGAACGATCAGCTGTGTCCTCGGACCCTGCTCCATAGGACCCCGTGTTAGAGGACATGGATCAGATCGGATTTAGCCTAATTGCTATCTGATTTTGTGGGATCCGATTTTGTTCTGAGCCCAAAATCGGAGCAGTCTCCAATTTTGGGTCCAGCAAAAAATCGGACACAAATCGGATCCCACAAAATCGGATGGCAATTAGGTCAAATCCGATCCGATCTGACCCCCATAGGATAACATGGGGGCCAAATCGGATCCGTGGCTGTCCATTTTACAACGGACAGCCACGGATGCACAAAAATCGTTATGCGAAAGCAGCCTTAGGGTTCTTTCACATTGCATTTTTTTTCCTGTCCATGGGATCCTACTTTTTGCCGGACCCCACGGACAGGAAAGGATACCATCGGAGGTGACCTATTTCTGTGTCTGGATCCGTGATTTTCACGGGTCCAGACACAGTAAGAGCTGTGCGCGGCATTTTCACTTCCGCAATGTATACAATGTATACATTGCGGAAGTGAAATTAAGTAAAAGCAGGGGTTAAAAATAAAAAATCTGTACTCTTACCTTCCAGCGATCCCCCGACACCTCCAGCAAGCTCCGGGTGTCTACAGGACCTGCTGTTACATCACAACCCGGCAGCATCATCGAGTCACATTACTGCAGTTACCGCAGTAACCGGTCATGTGACCCGATCAGCTGATCGGGTTATGACATAACGGCAGGTCCTGTAGACACCCGGAGCTTGCTGGAGGTGCCGGGGGATCGCTGGAAGGTAAGAATACAGATTTTTTATTTTTAACCCCTGCTTTTACTTAATTTCACTTCCGCAATGTATGGATATACATTGCGGAAGTGAAATTAAATGGTTAGTAGCAGTTTTAGTGTACTGAGCATGCTCAGTACACTAAAATCAGGTCCGAGAAACGATTCTGTGTTTTCTCGGACCCATGCTCCACAGGTCCCCATGTTAAAGGCTGCAAATTGGGTTGGATCTGATTTGTGTCCAATTTTTGGCTGTGCCCAAAATCGGAGCAGTCTCCGATTTTGGGCACAGCAAAAAATCGGACACAAATCGGATCCGACAAAAATCGGATGGCAATTAGGCCAAATTCGATCCGTGCCCATAGGATAACATGGGGGCCAAATCGGATCCGTGGATGTCCGTTTTACAACTGCCACGGATCCTCAACAGCCACGGATCCTCAAAAATCGTGATGTGAAAGCACCCTCAGGGGTACTTCACACATAACGATATCGCTAGCGATATCGCTGCAAGGTCACAGGTTTTGTGATGTAACAGCGACCTCACTATGCGTGACACGTAGCAGCGACCAGGCCCCCGCTGTGAGATCGCTGATCGTTACAAATCTTTTTGGGCAGCATGCATTGCTGTGTTTGACAGGGACAATGACCAATGATCTCAATACTACGCCCGAAACTGACAGGGTCCCAACGACTGCCGTATCGTTGCTGCGTCGCTGGTGAGATCTGACTGTTTGACATCTCACCAGCGACCACGTAGCGATGCACCAGCGATCCCGGCCAGGTCAGATCGTGGTCGTGATCTCTGGAAAGTTGCAGCGTTTAAAAGGAGCCTAATAAATCCATCCAAACTAATTTATGGCAGTCTGCATCTACAGGGAATATGGGCAGTATGAGTGGGGATGGTTGCTAGTTGTGCAAATTGCTAAGAGAAATGTTTATAGATTGAAAAACTAATCCATTGTTGAGTTTTTCTTTTTTTTTTTTTGTACAATAGAGTCCTGGTAATAGTATTGTAGGTGTCAGAAAACAATGCAATGTGTCCTTACCTTTAGTTCCTATATGTGGCAAATCCTATACATAAATATTACTGTGTGACATAAGCCTACTCTAATCAATGACACACAACAGCAAGGTGGCTCCGGGGTTAGCTCAGTAATCTTACAGTACGGGGTTTACCTCCCACTCAGGGGTACTTCACACACAGCGATATTGCTGCAACGTCATAGGTTTTGTGATGTAGCAGCAACCTCGCCAGTGAAGTCGCTGTGTGTGACATACCGCAGCGACCAGTGATGAGCTCGCTGATCGCTGTGGAATGGCCAGGACCATTTTTTGGTCATCGGTCTCCCGCTGGGCAGCAGACATCGGCGTGTGTGACGCCCCTCTAACTCGATGTGTTCCCTGGTAACCAGGGTACACATCGGGTTACTAAGCACAGCGCGCTTTGCTTAGTGACCAGATGTGTACCCTGGTTACCAGCATTCTCCCACTTACCCCAGCCTATCAGAATACAGTACCGGGAACTCAACATCGTGGAAAAGAAACGTCGAGGTCGTTACATGGGTCGCTGAGGATCCTGTTTGACAGCTCACCAGCGACCACACAGTGATCTTCCAGCGATCTCGGCCAGGTTGGATCTTTGGTGGGATCGCTGGAACATCGCTACGTGTAACGGGGCCCTAAGGCCAAAAGTTGCAAGTGGTTTGTATGTTGTCTTTGTATTTATGTGGGCTTTCTCTCAAAGTCATACTTTTAGGGAACTTAGATGGTGAGCCCCGATGGGGACAGTGCTGATGTCTGAAAAACCTTTTGGAATTAAGGCTGAATCATAAGAGGGTGAAATACGGTATATGAGTAAACACTTCTTCCTGTAGTATTAGAGCTCTGTGAACATTAGGTGAATTCCAAACCCCCCATATTCTCCCAAAGTGTCTCTAGTCTGAACTGCCCATGCAATATTACAGATGCACCACTTTTTACAACCTAACTTTTCCATGATGCTCAAAACTATCTTTACGCAGAAAACTGTAACTGGACACTTGACACACGTTAGGGGTCAAACTACAATTTGCTGCATGGAAATATGTGCATATGTTATGAAATCCTACATCTGAATGGATAACGTCATCATGTCCAACAATCATATAAGGGAGTAGCTATTTATAATGTTGGTAACCTTTTTTCAATATGACTCCAGAGGCGATGAGTCTGTTTTTCTCTATTTAGGAAGCACATTTTATTATTTTATCGTTTATGGTCTATCTATAAATATCCATGTAATTGTTTTCAGACTGAAAGGCTATATTTAAATTATTAATGTTACCCACTAATAAAACTATTGTTTACAGAAAAAAGCCAATAGTGTTCTTTGCAGAAAAGTAGAACATGACACATATTGTAATAAGCACATAAAAAACAAAGTTAATCACATCCTGATCCATTGGACCACATGGGTATTGTTTGTGTTTCCCACAAGTTCTGTAGTCAGACCTGCCATTTCATTTAGGATCTTGGCTCCCTTTAGACCAGTCACATTTCTTAGAAAGGGGAGGTGTTGAGCACACAATGCTTGGAATGTATTACTCTACGCTGGAATTTGGACTCTGCCTTATAAGGAAAAGTAAGTCATTACAAATAGTTCAACAACATTGTTGTATCTTTGTACACCATTGCTTCTAATTTATTTTTTATTCTTTTAGATTCCAGTAAGAAAAGAATGAATATGCCTGGAGATGATTACGACATTGAAGTCTGGACTTGTTATCCATGAGCTAGCAGCAACTTGTAATACAATGCACCGTCTTGTAATACACGTCCTATCATGTCATGCACAAGCCCAAACATGCCTAAAGGGACGTTACTGCAGTAGGTGCAGGGGTTGCCGTTGCCTCCATTCCTGTAGCCTATGAAGGTCCCCATGAGAAGACTAACAAAGCTAGCAAAAACACCCGTGTAGTCATAAAAGTGTATGCAAGTACTCTATGTATGTCTGTGAGTCTATCTCTGTGTGTGTGTTTAGTATCTGTGGGAATACAGGTGCATCCTCACACTGTAGTCCTATAAGGATAAGAAGGTAGACCTCTGGTGCTCCATTGATGACTCCAGTGATGTGACATTGAATGAATTCCAAGCGAATAGTGTGCATTCATCAAGTTTTGTGAGGCACAATTTTATGGTAGATATAAGCAGTCTAAAATCACCTGTCATATCTAGGTTTTCTAAGGTGGTACTTTTAATCAGTTGAATTAACACAATGGGTATCTAGGATTCGGGGCCTAGTTTTTGTAAAGAATTTGAAAAGCACAATGTGAACCAAGGCTCTGAAACAGAGTTAGGCTAGAGTCACACATCAGTTTTTTTTTTTTAAAACCTGACCCGGTGTTGAGCTTTTAAAAAGCTCAAAACCGGATCAGGAAACGCTCCTCATAGGAGCCTATGATAAAAACCGGATTGCTTCACAAGCAATCAAGTTTCCATCTCCAGCTCTGCAGCCTGCATGAAAAATCATGCAGGCTGCAGTTTTCGGAGCGGTTCTATTATCTGCAATGCGGGAAACGGATTGCTCAGGATGTGTAATCGTGAGCAATCCGGTTCCCGCATATACTTTGCTTATCCCGGCTGCCGAAGGGATAAGCAAAGTGCTCTGTGTTTTGTCAAACTTTTAATTTAATAAATAAATGTTTCTATTATGTCTCTAGGGGGTGCCCACTTACCCTAGAGACCTTCCACCCACTCAGGTGGGCATATAATGCTGGAATCAGTTATGTACAACAGCTGACTCCTGTCAGCTGCTGTACAGTTTTATGAATGAAAGCGCCGGGCTCCTCTGAGAGCGGCGCATACTATAGCTATTGCTATAGCAATGCTATAGAAGTGTCTCCAAAACTCAGAACAGGTGTCAATCTTTCAATTATAGTTTTTCTCTGCAAGTTCCTCTCCTGGTTCCTCTCCTGGTTTTGGCACACAAATCTGATGGACACTGATCAGTGAAAAACTGCAGTGTGAAGCCAGTCTTTGTAATTATAAGCATCTCAAAAACATAATGGGTATCTAGACTCCTGGGCCTAGTTTTTGTAATTAAAAGCAGCACAAAAATGCAACTTGTATCTAGGCTCTTAAGCCTAGGTTTTGTAATTATTAGCAGCCCAAAAACACGATGCACATCTAAGCTCTGGTCTAGTCAGTGTAATTATAGGTAGCCCAAAAACACAATGTGAATTTAAGTTCTAAGATTAAATCTTTGTTATACTAGGCATCCCAAAAATAGGCTCTGAGGACTTGTTTTTATAATTATAATTAGCCCTAAAAGAAACTGAATCTGAGTTTTGGGACTAAAGGCCCAATCACACATAACGATATCATTAGAGAGATCGTTGTAACTGTGACGTTACAGCGATCTCTCCAGCGATATCGTTATGTGTGACACTTTGCAGCGATCAGGCCCCTGCTGTGAGGTCGCTGATCGTTATAAAGTGCTCTGGGTAATTTTTTTATCGTTGGTTTCCCGCTGGTCAGCACGCATCGCTGCGTGTGATCGCGAGAAACCAGCGATCTGTGACCTCACAGGGCTGGTAACCATGGTAAACACCAGGTATCTAGGCAGCACACGCTGCCTAGACACCCGGTGTTTACCATGGTTACCAGCGTTCTCCCTGATTAGCACTGCCTGTAAGCAGGGAGAACCCTAGTAACTATGATAAACAGTGGGTATCCAGGCAGCGCGCACTGCCTGGATACCCGGTGTTTATCATAGTTACCAGCGTTCTCCTGCTTACAGGCAGCGCTAAGCAGGGAGAACGCTGGTAACTATGATAAACACCAGGTATCCAGGCAGCGCGGGCTGCCTGGATACCCGCTGTTTATCATAGTTACCAGCGTTCTATCTGCTTAGCGCTGCCTATAAGGCAGCGCTAAGCAGGGAGCGATTTGGGAGGTGGCTCCAATGGCCTGATCACTGGGGAGATCTGCCTGTTTGACAGCTCCCCAGCGATCAGGTAACGACGCTCCAGCGATCCCGACAGGTCGTTATCGCTGCCGGGATCGCTGGAGGGGTCGTTCAGTGTGACAGGGCCTTTAGTCTTTGTGATTATAAGCTTCTCAAAAACTTTAGGCTCTGGCATAG
>JARQOC010000003.1:578317239-578481946 GCA_033576535.1 Allobates femoralis
GCATTATAATAATTGGAGGACTAAGGGGGTGCACTATAATAATTGAAGGACTATTTGGGTGCATTATAATAATTGGAGGACTATGGGGTGCACTATGATAAATACATGGAGGACTATGGGGAGTGCATTATAATAATTGGAGGAATGGGGTGCACTAAAATAATTGGAGGATTATGGGAGTGCATTATAATAATTGGAGGACTATGGTGAGTGCATTATAATAATTGGAGAACTAGGGTGAGTGCATTATGATAATTGGAGGACTGTGGGGTGCATTATAATAATTGGAGGACTAGGGTGCGTGCATTATGATAATTGGATGACTGTGGGGTGCATTATAATAATTGGAGGACTATGGTGACTGCATTATTATAATTTGAGGACTATGAGAATGCATTATAATTGGAGGACTGTGGGGGTGTAGTATAATACATACAGGACTATGGTGGCTGCATTATAATGAAGTCTTAAGGGGAGTGCATTATAACAATTGTAAGACTATGGGGTTGCACTATAATACATGGAGGACTATGGAGAGTACTTTATAATAATCTGGAGACTATGGGGTGCACTATAATATTTGGAGGACTATGTGGTGCATTATAATGGATTACTATGGGAGTGCATTACAATAATTGGAGAACTATGGAGGCTGCATTATAATAATTGGAGGACTATGGGGTGCATTATAATAATTGGAGGACTATGGGATGCACTATAATACATGGAGGACTATGGGGAGCGCACTATAATACATAGGGAACTATCGGGATTACTTTATAATAATTGTGAGACTATTGGGTTGCACTACAATACATGGAGGACTATAGGGATTATTTTATAATAATTGGGAGACTGATGTGCACTAATTAAAGGACTATGGGGTGCATTATAATGGAGGACTATGGGGTGCATTATAATGGAGTACTATGGGGGTAAATTATAATAATTGGAGGACTATGGGGGTAAATTATAATAATTCGAGGACTATGGGCCTGTATTATAATAATTGGAGGACAATAGGGGAGCATTATAGTATTTGGAGGAGTATGCTGTGTCCAATATACTATTTGGAGGAGTATGCTGTGTCCATTATAGTATGTGGAGGGATATGAAGGAGCTTTTATTCTTTATTGAGGGCTATTTGAGGGCCATTATACTGTATTTAAGAAATTATACAGTGTGAACGTATGTATGGGGTCCATAATACCGTGCAGAGGGCTGTGTTCGGGTCGCAGTTGGGGATCATACTGTGTAGGGGTCATCATACTTTGCCGGGGTAGATGAGGAGGGTACAGCAGGGTCATTATACTGTGCCTGTGGAGGAATTCACTGTGGGTGGATCATAGAGTGTTTTGGGGGGCACGTTTGTTGGAATCATACTTTATGGCTGCAATGAAAGGGGACTCAAGAGACTTCAGTAGCAACACAGGTGCAAAATACTGATGAGACAACCACTCCCAACCGACCAATTTATGGATGGGGCAATGTTTCGGTAAGAATATTGCACATGGATAAGACTTGTATAGGGCACTGACACATGCATGAAGTGCACTGTACCCAGCTTACAGCCTATCAGTGACGCCCATACTATTGGTGCTGGACAGCCCTATTCTATCAGTGCACCCCACTACCACTAATTTACAAGGCCAACATAGATGGAATTGTGTGCATTCTACAGAAATATATATCGTTTCCCCTAAAATAAGTTGGGGGGATCGACGGTTTGCATGGGAGTATAGGGACTTGCAAGGGGATGATGGAAAAATTAAGAGATCCCCTTAAAATAAGACATAATGCATTTTTTGGAGCAAAAAGCAATATAAGTGAGTGTATTTGTGGCACCCCAAGGATTAATGTGCCACAGTATCATCACACGGGTTCCCTCCCCACACAACACTGGACACTACACTAACACCTCTGGACCAGGAGGGGGATCTAACACAGCTCCCTTATATACTCTGGGTCAAGAGGAAGTAGTTAGTTCAGTACGTAGCAGTACTGTGAAGAGTTCAGTTCCTGGGAGAACTGAGAGAGAGACTGTAGTGTAAAGAGGCTGCCTCAGGCTTCTCAGTCTGCTCCTCGATTCCAGGCCTAGCCAGGGTCTGAGGGAAGGAGCACAAGGAACAGAGGAACACATCTGGGAGACTGAGTGACTTCACAACTCGCCCTGGAGGAGCACACAGACCGGATACCGGATCCGAAACTGTGACTGACACACGCAACACAGTAAACACCGGGATAGTGGAGGTTATAGATCTACACTGTACCCCAGCAAAGCAACATGGCGGGGTCAGAAGCACACGGAAAGACTCAAGTTGCCTAGCAAAGGGGGTACCTGTGAGGAGAGACAGTGCCAGCAGCTCAGCTAAAAGCAGCAGCAGGGCCACACACACAGAGCAGCAGTAGGAAGCTGAGGACCCGGACAGGGTGGGAGCAAACCGGCCCCATTACAGACTCCGTGGACAGTACTTGCTGAACAACAACTACAGTAAAGCTTTGGAGAACTACAAAACCGTGAGTCTGTGTGTTAATTCCACCCTTTGCCCTATATTCAACAGCAGAGATCCCCATCTGCAGAGCCGAACACTGCTTTCTCCACCAGCTGAGAAACAAGGCGGCAGCAGCAGGAAAGTAAGTGAATTGCACCTAGTACTATACCTCATCCAGTACCAAGACAACCAGTCCTGCAACTGCAAAGTAAGTGCCTGTGTCGACTACAACCCCCATTATAATCTTTGCAGACCCTGCTCTCCTTCACAACCCCCTCACAAGCAGCCACCGTCTCCACTATCATCCCTATCCTGCAATATCTTTAGCATCCATCATAGACTTTAACTATCACTGCTCCGGGGAACCAGGCTCTACCTGCGGAGAGCCGTTGCCTCTCCAGCTGCCAAACATCATCCTCAGAGGTTCTGCAGCAACGGTGATCACCCTGACCACAACCCGTGGGTGGCGTCACGACAAACTCCCCTGTAAATATTCCCCCATTTACTTGCGGAACCAGGGACACGGTCCAGACCAGGACCTTCGTGACATCCCCAGCAGTACCCCGGTCCGGTACCGAGTACCCCGTCCCAGTGGGCTCCACATATTATTTTTATTATTTTCAGGGAGACAGGGTATGTAAACCATGCAAAACAATATATACCATAAATATGAGGTATTGGTCTATATTTTGGCCAAAATACAGAAGCTTGCGACCTGTGTAAAGGGTCCTTATAGTCTTGTGAGTCCCTGTTCTAAAATATAAAGCCAAGCCACAGAAAAAGGAACTTAATTAAATTCCTCTCAAATTCATAAGATCAATATATACAAAAAATATACATCATAAATTTAACAGGGATTGGTAAATATTTTGGCCAAAATACACAAAGCTCGCAACCCGTGTCAAGGGTCCTCATAGTCTTGCGAGTCCCTATCCTAAATTAAAAGCAAAGTCAAAGGAATTAATATTGCTGTGGCCTTGCTTTCAATTCACCCCATTTAACTAAAATGTGTACAATGCTATCACCTAAATGTTGGGATCAGTTTAATGCTGACAGCTCAAAAAGGCTTCCTAGGAACCCCTGGCTGACGACCTTAAACCTCAATACAGTTACAGTTTCAATAGTTTTAAGGTTGTAAGACACGTCCATCATGTTCAACCTAAAGCTAATTTCTTGATCCAGAGGAAGGTGAAAAACCCATGAGGCAAATGATAATTGCCATATATTCCTTCCCGATTCCATGTATGGCAATCGGACTAGTTCCCTGGATCAGGTCCTTAGGCCACATACAGTGATGTAAAAAAGTGCCTCTTTTCTAGGTCTTTACCATATTTGTCTTGCATTCTTTAAATCTTTGGTAATCAAATAGTCGGTTCCCTTAAAAATGCCTACAGGCAACCCAGACCCAAATACTGAGAATCGGTTAGATAGTGTGCTTGGTCGGACATTGGGCACTTGTTGGACTCTGTGCACCGGTCAGATACACTGTGCATCGGTCAGACACTGTGCAAGAGTCATACACTCTTAAGGGTCGGACACTGTGCACCAGTCTCGGACACTGTGCACCAGTCTCGGACACTGTGCACCCATCTCAGACACTGTGCACCCATCTCAGACACTGTGCACCCATCTCAGACACTGTGCACCCATCTCAGACACTGTGCACCCATCTCAGACACTGCACCAGTCTCGGACACTGTGCATCGGTCTCGGACACTGTGCATCGGTCTCGGACACTGTGCACTGGTCTCGGACACTGTGCACCGGTCTCTGACACTGTGCACCGGTCTCTGACACTGTGCACGGGACGGACACTTATGCACGGGTCAGACACTGTGCACGGGTTAGACACTGTGCACTGGTGTCGGATACTGTGGACCCGTCAAACACTTGTGCACAGGTCGGACACTACAGGGATCGGACACTGTGCACTGGTCTCGGACACTGTGCACCGGTCTCTGACACTGTGCACCGGTCTCTGACACTGTGCACCGGTCTCTGACACTGTGCACGGGACGGACACTTATGCACGGGTCAGACACTGTGCACGGGTTAGACACTGTGCACTGGTGTCGGATACTGTGGACCCGTCAAACACTTGTGCACAGGTTGGACACTACAGGGATCGGACACTGTGCACGGGTCGGACACTTGTGCACAGGTCGGACACTTGTGCACGAGTCTCGGACACTGTGCACTGGTCTCGGACACTGTGCAGTGGTCTCGGACACTGGGCACGCGTCTTGGACAGTGTGCACCGGTCAAACAGTATGCACCGATTGGACACTGTGCATCAGCCTCGGACACTGTGCACTGGTACCGGACACTGTGCACCAGTCTTGGACATTGTGCACTGGTCTCGGACACTGTGCACCGGTCTCGTACATTGTGCACTGGTCTCGGGCACTGTGCACTGGTTTTGGACACTGTCCACTGGTCTTGGACACTGTGCGCCGGCCAGGTACTCTGCACAGGTCAGACACAGTGGACCGGTCAGATACTGTGAACGGATCGGACACTGTGCATCGGTCTCGGACAGTGTTTACTGGTCTCGGACACTATGCATTGGTCTCAGACATTGTGCACTGGTTCTCGGACATTATGGACGGGTTGGACACTGTTCACTGGTCTCGGACACTGTGCACCGGTCTTGGACGCTGTGCAGTGGTCGGGTACTGTACACCGGTCTCGGACATTGTGCACTGGTCTCAGACACTGTGCACCGGTCTCGGACACTGTGCAATGGTCCAACAGTATGCACTGGTACCAGACACTGTGCACTGGTCGGGTACTGTGCACCGGTCTCGGACACTGTGCACGGGTTTCGGACATTGTACACTGGTCTCGGACACTGTGCATGGGTCTCGGACACTGTGCAATGGTCCAACAGTATGCACTGGTCCCGGACACTGTGCACTGGTCGGGTACTGTGCACCGGTCTCGGACATTGTGCACTGGTCTCGGACACTGTGCACCGGTCTCGGACACTGTGCACCGGTCTCGGACACTGTGCACCGGTCTCGGACACTGTGCACCGGTCTCGGACAGTGTGCACTGGTCTCGGACACTGTGCATCGGTCTCGGACACTGTGCATCGGTCTCGGACACTGTGCACCGGTCTCGGACACTGTGCAATGGTCCAACAGTATGCACTGGTCCCGGACACCGTGCACTGGTCGGGTACTGTGCACCGGTCTCGGACATTGTGCACTGGTCTCGGACACTGTGCATCGGTCTCGGACACTGTGCACGGTCTCGGACACTGTGCACGGGTCTTGACACTGTGCACGGTCTCGGAACCACTGTGAAATTGTCCAACAGGTTGCACTGGTCCGCGACACAGTGCACTGGTCCGGGTACTGTGCATCGGTCTCGGACAGTGTGCACTGGTCTCGGACACTGTGCATCGGTCTCGGACACTGTGCACCCGGTCTCGGACACTGTGCATCGGTCTCGGACACTGTGCACCGGTCTCGGACACTGTGCACGGGTCTCGGACACTGTGCAAGGTCAACAGTACACTGGACCGGACACGTCACTGGTCTGGTACTGTGCACGGTCCTAGGACATTGTCACGGTCCCGGACACTGTGCACTGTCTCAGACATTGTGCACCGTCTCGGACACTGTGCACCTGTCTCGGACACTGTGCACCCAGTCTCGGACACTGTGCACAGGTCTCGGACACTGTGCACGGTCTCGGACACTGTGCACTGGTTTTGGACACTGTCCACCGGTCTCGACACCTGCGGGCACGGTCCCAGGTACTCTGCACTGGCCAGACACACGTGGACGGCCGGTCCGATACTGTGCACGGATCAGGACACTGTGCACCAGTCTCGGACACTGTGCACCAGTCTCGGAACTGTGCACCTGTCTCGACACTGTGCACCGTCTTCGGAACTGTGCACCTGTCACGTGACATTGTGCACCCGTAACAGTATGCACACCGTTCCGGACACTGTGCACCGTCTCGGACATGTGCACCGTCTCGGACACTGTGCACCAGTCTCGGACACTGTGCACTGGGCCGGTACACTGTGCACCGGTCTCGGACACTGTGCACGGTCTCGGACACTGGTGCACGGTCTCGGACACTGTGCACTGGTCTCGGACACTGTGCACTGGTCTTCGGACATGTGCACTGGTCTCGGACACTGTGCATGTCTCTGGACACTGTGCACGGTCTCGGACACTGTGTGGCGGCGGTATCTCGGACACGTGGACCGGTGTACTGTCAGGATCGACCTGTGCACCGTCTCGGACACTTGTGCACCGTCTCGGACACTGTGCACCTCGATACTGCACGTCTCGGACACTGTGCATCACGTCTCGGACACTGTGCACTGTTGGCACTGTCACGTCTCGACACTGTGCACCGAGTCTCAGACACTAGTGCACACGGTCTCGGACACTGTGCACCAGTTCTCGGACACTGTGCACGTCACATGTGCTGTTTGGACACTGTGCACGTCTCGACACTGTCACTGCTCGGATTCACACTGAATGGCCGTCCCAGGTACTATGCACAGGCCAGTCTGGACACAGTGGACCGGTCAGATCTCGACTGTGTAAGGTCGGACACTGTGCATCGTCTCGACACTGTGCACTACAGTCTCTGGACACTGTGTCTCGGACACTGTGCCTGGTCCTCGGACACTGTGCCGCCAGGTACTCAGAGACACTGTGCATCGTCCGATACGTGCACGTCGGACACTGTGCACCAGTCTCGGACACTGTGCACTCGGCTTTTGACACTGTGACCCACTGTGCACGTCGACACTGGCACCAGGTCTCGGACACTGTCAGTCTCGACACTGTGACCGGTACTCTCAGCGACATGACGGTAGACTGTGCACGTCTGACACTGGTTCAAACGTCAGGCACTGTCCCGTCTCGGGCACTGTGCACAGTCTCGATCATGTCAGGACACTTCTGCACTCGGTCTCGGACACTGTGGCACATCGTGGACTCGTCGTCCGTCAGACAACTGCATCGACACTGCACTCGGTAACACTTGCACACTCTCGGACACTGGTGACATGGTCTCGACACTGTGCATCGGTCTACCGTTGCACAACCGTCATGCCCGTCTCAGACACTGGGCATATGCCTTGGACACTGTGCACCTCGACATGTCACGTCTCGGACATTGTGCACTTGTCTTCAGACACTGTGACCAGTCTCGGATATTGACACTGGTCTCGGACACTGTGCACTGGTTTTGACACTGTCGACCGTCTCGGACACTGTGCCCAGCAGGTACTCTGCACAGATCAGACACAGTGGACCGGTCAGATACTGTGCACGGATCGGACACTGTGCATCGGTTTCGACAGTGTGTACTGGTCTCGGACACTATGCATTGGTCTCAGACATTGTCACTGGTACTCGGACACTGTGGATGGGTTGACACTGTACACTGGTCGGTACTTGTGGCGACCGTCTCGGACACTGTGCATTGGCCTCGGACGCTGTCTCAGATACTGCATCGGTCTCGGACACTGTGAATCAGTCTCAAACACTATGCACTGGTTCTAGACACTGTGCATCGGTCTCAGACACTGTGCACGGGTCAGACAGTATGCACCTGTCTCAGACACTGCACCTTTCTCGGACACTGTTCACCGGTCAGACACTGCACATGTCGGACACTGTGCACCAGTCTCGAACACTGTGCACTGGTCTCGGAGACTGTGCATCGATCTCTGACACTGTGTATCGGTCTCTGACGCTATGCTCGGTCTTGGACGCTGTGCACCAGTCTCGGACGCTGTGCACCAGTCTCGGGACACTGTGTATAGGTCAGACACTGTGCATCGATCTCTGACACTGTGCATCAATCTCTGACACTGTGTCTCGGTCTCGGACACTGTGCTCTGGTCTCGGACGCTGTGCTCCGGACTCAGACACTGTGCATCGATCTCCGAGACCGTGTCAGACACTGTGTACAGGTCGGACAATGTGCATCGATCTTTTACACTGTGTATCGGTCTCTGACACTGCACATGGGTCAGACTCTGCGCTCCGGTCTCGGACACTGTGCTCCAGTCTCGTACACTGTGGACCGGTCTGACTTTTCTGCACGAGTCAGACATTGCACGGGTAGGACCCTGTGCACTGGTCTCGGACACTGTGTAGAAGTCAGGCACTGTGCACCGGTCTCGGGCACTGTGCACTAGTCTCAGATACTATTCACTGCTCAGACACTCTGCACTGGTCAGACATTGGGCATCGGTTGGACTCTGCGGGTCGTTCCGGTCAGACAATCTGCATCACTCAGACACTGCACTTCGGTCAGACACTGCACATCTGTCGGACACTGCGTAATGGTCGAGCCGGACAATCTGTACCGGTTGGACACTCTGCACCCAGCCCTAACCCATTGGGCATTTCTCTTTTGGGCATTTTTTTGGCACCTCATCAATCACACAACACAAAGACTGCAGTTTATTGGAAGTCTTTGAAAGAATAAAAGAAATCCATGAAAGTGTGGGACGCCCTTAGCAATTTCAATTGTTTGTGAAAACTGGCAATGAGTCTCTTACAACGCTCTGGAAGAATTTTATTTGTCCCACTTTTTTTACACCACTTTATGTAGATCCAAAGGATCCTAAAATTAGTTTACTGAAAGGGAACATCCCCTTTAAGGATGAGTAATTCACTAATAGGCGCACACCTTTTTAATGAATTTGGTGCATCTTCCTCCAATGAGCGCTTCATTGAGTGTGGCATAAAAAAGCACCAGCCTTGAGATGAATCGGCCACCGAAGGTTTACATGATATTAGCATGAATAAGTTGTATATTCAGCTGAGGTTGTATATTCTGTGATGTCACCACCTTTATTTAGTCATCTGATGTGGTCAGCTAATGTCATAAACCTCTAATGTCACTAAAGTGAGAACAGACATGAATATACTATTCACTGCCCGGCCATTACCACCATCTAAACCATCAAGGGCAGATCTGCCACTACGGATTCTGGGGAAATTGAATGGCAGATATTGAACTAAATAAAAACGCAGGAGATGCAATGGTGGCCCTGCCTTGTGTTATACAGTCTTGTATGAAAAAACATAAAATATATCAAATCCACACTAAGATACAGTTTGATGTGGGGGATGCAGGACCAAAGGGGTGTAGTGTCTCCCTACAATTCTCCTTTTGGTGACTTTGGTGTTCTTGTCATTCTGTACACAGTACATCTCCTCTCTTATCCCGTTATATATATACACTGCTGATAGAACTCATAAATGTCCACTAAATCTCAAAATAATCACAGGCTTAGGTGGACATAAAATATAACTTTTACTCTTGAATCATTAAAAATAGCACTTTTTTTCCACCTTAACTGAAGCCTACCCACACGATTTGGTCTAGATATCATTTAAAATTCCACCACTCAACTGCTATAAGTTTACACCCATCATCTCATTGTGGGGAAACATGGCAGTCCTCAATAATATATATATGTATATATATATATGTATATATATATATATATATATATATATACGGTATATATATATATTAAAAAAATAGATATATAGTTGTGGCCAAAAGTATTGACACCCCTACAATTCTGTCAGATAATACTCAGTTTCTTCCTGAAAGTGATTGCAATCACAAATTCTTTGGTATTATCTTCATTTAATTTGTCTTCAATGAAAAAACACAAAAAGTATTGTCCTAAAGCCAGATTGGATATAATTCCACACCAAACATAAAAAGGGGGTGGACAAAAGTATTGGCAGTGTTAGAAAAATCATGTCATGCTTCTCTAATTTGTGTAATTAACAGCACCTGTAACTTACCTGTGGCACATAACAGGTGTTGGCAATAACTAAATCACACTTGCAGCCAGTTGACATGGATTAAAGTTGACTAAACCTCTGTCCTGTGTCCTTGTGTGTGCCACATTGAGCACGGAGAAAAGAAAGAAGACCAAAGAACTGTCTGAGGACTTGAGAAACCAAATTGTGAGGAAGCATGAGCAATCTCAAGGCTACAAGTCCATCTCCAAAGACCTGAATGTTCCTGTGTCTACCGTGCGCAGTGTCATCAAGAAGTTTAAAGCCCATGGCACAGCGGCTAACCTCCCTAGATGTGGACGGAAAAGAAAAATTGACGAGAGATTTCAACGCAAGATTGTGCGGATGGTGGATAAAGAACCTCGACTAACATCCAAACAATAACAGAAAGTAAATATAAACAGCGCCTCACCAGCTGGTTAACTTCAAAATTCGTGTTTAATCCGTCATCACAGCACGACGTTTCGGTCGCAATTACCTTTTTCAAGTGCACTTGAAAAAGGTCATTGCGACCGAAACGTCGTGCTGTGATGACGGATTAAACACGAATTTTGAAGTTAACCAGCTGGTGAGGCGCTGTTTATATTTACTTTCTGTTACTGTTTGAGTCGGGTGGAACTCCCTGACTATAAGACTTGCGCCTCCAACCTTAGGAATTCAATGAGTTCCACCTTTCACATGGTGCTGTGGATACCTTGCCTTTGTTAACATCCAAACAAGTTCAAGCTGCCCTGCAGTCCGAGGGTAGAACAGTGTCAACCCGTACTATCCGTGGGTGTCAGAATGAAAAGGGACTGTATGGTAGGATACCCAGGAAGACCCCACTTCTTACCCCGAGACATAAAAAAGCCAGGCTGGAGTTTGCGAAAACCTACCTGAGAAAGCCTAAAACGTTTTGGAATAAGGTTCTATGGTGCCTGACTATGTAGGTGCCACAAAAGGGGTACTGCATCCATAAAAGCGGTGTAGTTACCCCACTGCAAGTAGATCTATGGATGATAGGAGGAACCCTATACCCACAACCCACACTAGTCACACAGTGGGAGGGACCCCGGGAGGGTATATAGTAGCCCCCAGGAGGGGAAAGGAAGTCTTTGGTCTTTTGCTGGAGCCTGCCTGGGCTTCAGGTCCTTGGCCAGCCTGTCTTTGACCGTCGGTCTCTGCCTCCAAGGGTTGGAGAGTTAGATAAGTTCAGGATGGGAACCTGAGGCACGAAAAACGAAGGGAGACAGAAGTACAGATCCCAGAAAGAGGAAAGAAAGCAAGGGACTCAAAGAGCTGGAGAGAGTTCGCTCAAAGAGAGAAACCGGGTACTGGAGCCCGCACCTGTAGGAACGTTCACGGCCTGCAGAAAATCCGTAGACAGGGGGTATATTCAGATACAGACCTGACTCCTAAAGCATCCATTAGAGGGGAATCAGACCCGCGGTAGCCGGCTGCGGTGATCAACAGAAGGTTCACCCGACGGGAGCAAGGGAGGTAAAGAGGATCAGCAGGAGGTCAGACCTAATCTCTAAGAAGTCAGACTTCACACCGCCACTGGGAGGCAAAGGAACAAAAGAAACAAGAAAGACATATAAAGGGGGTTCTGTTTATCTACCAAAGATCTGCTTGCAGCCACCCGTAGCCACTTGTCATTGTAACATCATACTGCACTGTGAACTGTAATGACTCTGCAAAAAGTTCCAGTAAAGTACCCGGTGAAGTGACTTTCGACTCTGCTACATCTTTCCTTGCGCAAACTGATTCCTTCCACAGAATCGCTGCTACAGCGGTCCAGTCCTGCCTGCGGAGGACTACACCATCATTGCCGCAATACTATCGACCACCGGAGGACTGTGGCGGCGCTGGTGAGCATCATCAGGAACTGCAGGTGGCATCACAAAACAAACGTTATTTTATTATTTTCCCCTTATTCATTGACCACCAGGGCCACAGCCTCAGGCAGCCACCCGTGACCTCCAGACTGAGCCTGAGATCTGAGTACCCTGCCCTGGGTGAGTCAGTTCTCTGGTCAGATGAGACAAAAGTAGAGCTTTTTGGGCAAAGGCATCAACATAGAGTTTACAGGAGAAAAAAAGAGGCATTCAAAGAAAAGAACACGGTCCCTATAGTCAAACTGGCACAGGACTGCTTGACCGTGTGCATGGCATTATGAAGTCTGAAGACTACCAACAAATTTTGCAGCATAATGTAGGGCCCAGTGTGAGAAAGCTGGGTCTCCCTCAGAGGTCATGGGTCTTCCAGCAGGACAATGACCCAAAACACACTTCAAAAAGCACTAGAAAATGGTTTGAGAGAAAGCACTGGAGACTTCTAAGGTGGCCAGCAATGAGTCCAGACCTGAATCCCATAGAACACCTGTGGAGAGATCTAAAAATGGTAGTTTGGAGAAGGCACCCTTCAAATATCAGGGACCTGGAGCAGTTTGCCAAAGAAGAATGGTCTAAAATTCCAGCAGAGCATTGTAAGAAACTCATTGATGGTTACCAGAAGCGGTTGATCTCTGTTATTTTGGCTAAAGGTTGTGCAACCAAGTATTAGGCTGAGGGTGCCAATACTTTTGTCTGGCCCATTTTTGGAGTTATGTGTGAAATGATCAATGTTTTGCTTCTTGCTTCATTCTCTTTTGTGTTTTTTCATTGAAGATAAATTAAATGAAGATAAAAATACCAAAGAATTTGTGATTGCAATCATTTTCAGGGAGAAACTGAGTATTATCTGACAGAATTGCAGGGGTGTCAATACTTTTGGCCACAACTGTATATATATATATATATATATATATATATATATATATATATATATATATATATATATAACACACAAAAAAGAGGATTTCAGGTTGCTTTAATTATTTTTATTATTGGACTTACACATAGCTGAGCACAAGAAAAGGAGACAGTCTATTGCACAGTCCCAAGCCAGCAGCATAATCCACATACATAGGATTAAAATCCAGATTATCAGTGATCAATTAGCACTGTGTCCATATGCCCATATGGCCGCTATCAAATTTGCCTTACCAGTACCCTGGTGTACTACACTGTTTGGATATGGTATAAGGCAACTTAAAAGATCCTATTTCCAGCGCTCTGATCAATATACAATCATACAGGGGCTTACCGTATGTGAAGACCGCTTTGTGGATTGACCTCACAATCTTCTTGCCACACACACTCTACTCGGCCGTCAGTCCCTGCTCTCTCAGGACTCCACCACGTCTGTCACAAGTTCCCATAGCAAGCAGAACTCTGGTCTGTCTGTGACCTAGGCTGGGGCACTAACTGACGTTTCCACAGCAACCATCTATCTATGCAATAGCTCCTCCCCTATTGGCTAATTCCAGCTGTCACCTGTTACCAGGCAGATTTCATCTTTCAACTGCCTAACTATAACACTTATACTACCTGATTAAACATCCTACATTATATATTACATAACATTATACATTAAACTAATACACATACATTACATTATCAATACTGCTCACCTCTACATACTAACATTCTCAACTCTGCAACATCTTATACATCACAATACCTTACACTATACAGAAACACTTTACATGCAACATTATATAACAATGTGCGCAATATCTTTGAGGACAGGGGCATTGGCACCCCCTTACACTTAAACATCAGCCTTAAATAAATTTTGCACCGCCTCCTCTGGTGATGCAATCGTCAGGGCAACCAATGAGTGGGCCCAGTAGCCAGATCCTTCAGTCCTAGAGCCATGATACCCTCCAGTATATTCTTTCTATCCCTGATACACTGAACACTACAGTAGCCAGATCCTTCATTCCTAGGGCCATGATACCCTCCGGTATATTCTTTCTACCCCTGATACACTGAACACCACAGTAGACAGATCCTTCAATCCTAGGGCCATGATACTCTCTAGTATATTCATTCTACCCCTGATGTGGCGAAGTTTAAAGCCGGATTTGGAGACAAAAGATTTCCCAAGTTTTAAAGGGAACCTGTCAGGTGGTTTATGCCCCCCCAGCTATCACTGTCTGTAGCTGTAGCTTTATAATACCAGTCTAATCATCCCTGTCTGAGCTCAGAGTGTAATGTGAAAGGTGAAAAAAAAGCATTTATACACTTACATTTCAGTCCCCACCTTGAAAGAGGGGGACTGTCTGGCAGTATAATAGTTAACTCACTTTTAACTTGCATGGCTAAAGGACCTGTGTGATGTAATGATCATGTGACCATAGTGGGCAGAGCTAAGCCAGCAAACATATTATGTTCTATGAGAACTTAGCTCCGCCTATTGTAGTCACATGGTTGTGACATCACATCAGGTCTCCCAACATGTTCTAGCACAAGGCTGAAATGTTAACTATTAACCTGCCAAACAGTCTCGGCCCTCCAAGCTGGGGATTGACTGCCTCATTACATAAGGAAATGTAAGTGTATAAAGGCTTTTCTTTCACCTTTCGCATTACAGTATGAGTTCAGACAAGGATGATTAGAATAGTATTGTGAAGCTGCAGGTACAGACAATGATAGATAGCTGGGGAGGCATAAACCACCTGACAGGTTCCCTTTAAACATTTCAAGGAGCACTGTGCAAGTGATCATATTGAAATGGAAGGAGTATCAGACCACTGCAAATCTACCAAGACCCGGCCGTCCCTCTAAACTTTCATCTCGAACAAGGAGAAGACTGATCAGAGATCCAGCCATATTATATTATATTATATTAGAGAGTTTTTGAAGAATAATAAGGAAGACAATATGAGTCCAAATTCTACAAAATATTAGTTTATTTTACCTTAAGAAATTTTGTTGTTTATTTCTTAATTATTTTATTTTGTTAATTTTTTTTTTAAATTTCATGCATTTATTTCCCAATTTCTTAAAGGAATTTTCCTGAAAATTATTCATTGTTTTTTATATATATATTATCTTCCATTATTAATTTTATTTATTTTTTTCCCCTTGTTTCAGTTCTTTCTGGAAATATTATTACTATCCATTATTTCATATAATAGTACCTTTACACGCCGCTACCGAGGGTAGCAACAGGTAGGCACCGCACGTGCACACGCGCGTTTTCAACGGTTGCTAACGGTACCTGATGCCGCAAATACACGCCGCTACAAGGTGCTCCACAGAAGGTATTTTCATTCCCCGGAAGTGCCGACGGGTGCCGCAGGTTACCTTCTGTGGAGCACCTTCCCTGATTTACACGCCGCTACCACAAGGGAATCTGGGCGTACATATTATGCGCCGTAACTACATAGGCGTGACAGAGTTGTGTATTACGCGGCGCTCGCACGGTGATTGGACAATGCGATAACATCATGATTGGCCAGCCAGCGCAGGGAGGCTGGCTAATACATGACGCTATAGTAAATGTGTAGTGTGACTGGTCAGATCGTTAAATATGTCGCCCTGTGCAGGGACAGCCAATGGGTACACAGTAGCCCCCACCAATGATAGCTGATGGGGCGTGATATACATGACGCTGTGGCACGCCCCAGGGAACTCAAATACCGTACCTGTGCCCCGATTACACGCTGCTACCATAGGGATTATACCTGCTTGTTTTTCAGCACGGCTGAAAGACAGGTATCCAAAGAGACAAGGAGGTACAACCTGAATTACATACCGCCACTTCGCGGTGTTTTGAAGGTAAAAGGTACAATTGTCTCCGATACCTCCCGGTTTCTACCTTTCGGTAGCGGCGTGTAAAGGTACCATTACTGTTAATTGTGCCCTATTCCTGTATGAACATACTGTATGTATTCCTTAATTTTATTTGTTTATCTTATTTCATTACATTTTTATCATCTTATCTTTCACATACGGTATATTGAATTCTTACTTATCTTCCTAACAAATATACATATAAATTTCCTCATTTTGTACATTCTTTTTGTACCCTCATCCCCATGATAAAATCTTGCTAGTTTCCTATCTGCATCTAAGACACTCCTATGATGTTTCACATGGAAATGTTCCTGTTTTATATATTGTCAGCCTCAGTGGCGCGTAACTTCAGGCCCATGGGCCCCGGTGCAAATGCTCCAATGGGGCCCCAAGTTATTGCAATCTTTAACAGTATTAGTCTTTTTCTATAGGTCAAAGGGACTTTTGGGGCACCCTAGGCTGCAGGGCCCGGGTGCAATCACAACCCCTGCACTTATTGTAGTTACGCCCCAGTCAGCCTGACTTAAATCCTTCGTATATTGTAACCAGGCGAAATTAAGTGAACCTCTGTGACCTAATGGGATCCCATTGCTCCTGCCCTGCAAACTGGGAGCAACTATGGAATCACTCATGTGTATCACCATCAAAATAACTCACCATTTCCAACTCGAAATTTAGAATTCAAAGGTGGATTAGTTGTAGTGGAAAATAGCAGCCCGACATTGAATCTTAATGTTCCACATTCCCCATGTGCTTGTGTTGATTTTCGGAGCTCAGATTATAGTATCTGTACCAAAGATAGACCCCAGTGCCTCAAACAAATATCAGGATAATGGTATCCGAGACAGTTCGAACAAAACCGAATCATCCTGTGCTGTCACTGAATCTCTGATTTATCTTTCAGAACTCATTCTATGTTGTCATAGCAGTTTTTTTCAGCAATCCCTTTGTGTTACCATAAAGGGTTACTGAGGAGGGGGATAAATAAACCTCAAATAATGAGGACCTCCCTAGTATAAACAGCAACGGGATACCATACCCAGTTTTGCAATAGGCTGTTAACCAGTAAAATGCCAATATCAATTTCTGACAGCAGCATTTAACACACGCTGATAGGAAGTGCGTCACTAATCCCACCTATCAGCACTCCTGTCACGTGACTGTGGGCACTGATAAGTTGTCATGACAACCAGGAGTTAGCTGATGACCCCTACGCCTGAAGTCATGATTCTCCTGTGAACGCTAGTTTGGAGCATTAGTACGAGATTGTTATTTCAGCCATACAGACCACTGCTGATGCACTGTTCTGTATCGCACATGCGATAAGAAAATCGCAGCTTCAAGTTCCTTAAGGGGACTTTTAACCCCTTTATGATCAAGAGTGTACATATAGACCTTACAAGGTAGTTCTTTCCCTACCAAGGGTGTATAGGTACTCCCTGGCAAACATGCAGCACTGTGGTCACAGTAATGGGGATTGCAGTCTGCCTATTCTGTAAACAGGGCACCTGAACCTGACCACCCATAGGCTGGCATTGCCACCACGCAAATATGATCACTGTGATCGGCTGTTCAATTCAGACCAGCCAATCATAGCAATTGTAATTATTCAGGCAATGAAATTGCCTGAATAATTACTATCCAGCTAAAGCTATGGCAGGGGCTGCAACAGCCCCAACCACAGGACGGAGCTCTGAGGAGGTGTTGTCACCCTCCCTCCAGCCCTGATTGGAATTGATCATGCTCTAATGATCACTCCCATGATTGTGCAGAGGGGCGGAGTGATCTGCCTGTGCCCGTCACAGCCTGCTGCCCTTAGCCTCATTCCGTCCTTGCGAAGGTCCCCGTGCGTCACTGGCTATTTCAGCCCCTAACTGCTATGATTGGTATCGATTCCTGCAGTTGAGGTATTGGGAGAGTGATCATGCAACCTCTATCCCACCGATTAGACCCTGCAATGTAACTGCAATTGCTTCACAATGGCAACATCTGGTCACCTGACTTTCCCACCTCAGAGATCATGTAATTGCTGACCCTTCTGACCGCAGAACTAATAGCTGACTGTATGGCAATGAGTGATCCTTGCCATACAGTACAGCTGCAATCAGAGCAGCAGAAGGTGATGTCCCACAAAGGGACTGAGTAATACAGTAAAAAAAAAATTATTCCAATAATTATATTCATGTAAAAAAAAAAAAGCCTATACATATTTGGCATCACCATATCTGTAACAACCAACTTTATAAAACTGTCACACTAGTTAACCCATAACAATAAAAATAAAAAATGTAGCAAAAATTATCTACAGTGGATACAGAAAGTATTCAAATCCCTTTAAATTTTTCACTCTTTGTTTCATTGCAGCCATTTGGTAAGTTCAAAAAGTTCATTATTTTTCTCATTAATGTACACTCTGCACCCCATCTTGACTGAAAAAAACAGAAATGTAGCAACTTTTGCAAATTTATTAAAAAAGAAAAACTGAAATGTCACATGGTCATAAGTATTCAGATCCTTTGCTCAGACACTTATATTTAAGTCACATGCTGTCCATTTACTTGTGATCCTCCTTGAGATGGTTCTCCTCCTTCATTGGAGTCCAGCTGTGTTTAATTAAACTGATAGGACTTGATTTGGAAAGGCACATGCCTTTCTATACATGACCTCACAGCTCACAGTGCATGTCAGACCAAATGAGAATCATGAGGTCAAAGGAATTGCCCAAGGAGCTCAGAGACAAAATTGTGTCAAGGCACAAATCTGGCCAAGGTTACAAAAGGATTTCTGCAGTACTCAATGTTCCTAAGAGCACAGTGGCCTACATAATCCTTAAATGGAAAAAGTTTGGCACCGCCAGAAGTCTTCCTAGACCTGAATAAAAATGCTATCCCTGAAAATGTCATCTTGTCCCGTAAAAAATAATCTGCCACACAGCATCAGAGAAAAAAATGAAAAAGCTATAGCTCATAGAATACAGCATTGCAAAAAAATAATTTTGGGGGGGGGATAAATTGTATTTATGGTGAAACAGCAGAAAAACAACAAAAAAAAAACTATATAAATGTGGAATCACTGTAATCATACTGACCCAGAAAATAAAGCTGTCATATCCAAATGTTCCCCTGCCTTCTGAGCCCCACAAAGTCTAAACCACAGGTAACGTCCACATGTTTGAAATTCTTGTAGTGGGAAGAACCTGCTTAATTTACAGGGAGTGTTTCTCCAGAAGCACTAGCCGGGCTAGTCCTGTACGAGAACTACAATGTACTGGGCACTACAAGAGCTTTTTTGCAATTTTTAATAATGCAACATTCATTGTGTGTGACTCCATAGGTGTTTTTCATAGATAAAATCATCACTATAGCCAGAGATGAACTCCCAGAGGGGTGTATGGTCACCTGAGAGGGTTTCTGCTGTTCTGGAACTTAGGGGCTTTGCAAGCAGTGTCCGCACACTATAATAGGAAAATCTGTGCATAAAAAAAATCAAGTGGTGCTCCTTCCATCCTGAGTCCTGCCATGCACCAAAACAGTAGTTTTCCAAAATAACTGGGGTATCTTCATACTTAGGAGAAATTGCCGAACAAATTTTAGGGTCCATTTTATCCTGTTACCCCTGTGAAAATGAAAAGTTGAGCCCCCAAAAAATTTTTTGGGCAAAAAAAGCTTTTTTTTCATTTTCACGGCTCAACGCTATAATGTTCTGTGAAGCACCTGGGTGTTCAAAGTGCCACAACACACCTACATAAATTTCTTGGGTTGTCTAGTTTACAAAATGGGGTGATTTGTGGAGGGTTTTTATTGTTTAGGTACATCAGGGGCTCTGCAAACATGACATGGTGTCTGCTAATGATTAGTGTTGAGCGAACATGCTCGGCACTACTCGTTACTCGCACGAGTATCACTGTACTCGGGCGACTCGCCGAGCACCGAGTAATCTCGCGATACTCGTGCTGTGCTCGTGGTCGTCATCTCTCCATGTTGGCGCTCTTTTGAGAGCCAGCCCATGTGCAGGGATTGGCTGACAGACCACTGCAATGCCACAGCCCTGTTAGTTGTGGTATAGCAGTGATTGGCCGGCCTGCACAGCGTCACCGAGCCTTTATAAGTCCCGGCGCACTGTGCTCGGCACACAGCCTTCCAGACAGTGAGTGTAGGGAGAGTGTCTGCTGCTGATTAGGGACAGATTTGCGGCCCTCATAGGTAGATCCGGATCAGGGCTGCAAACTGCTGCTGACCACAACAGTCCTTCTCAGGACTAATCTAGGAGGACATAGGCAGGGTGATCCAGATCGGAGTCCAAGATTTCCAGTGACCAGAACAGTCCTTCTCAGGACTAATCTAGGAGGATATAGGCAGGGTGATACAGATTGGAATCCAAGCTTTTCTGTGACCATTAGAGTCACCACACTCTTGTACTTAGTACCTTAATACAGGTTAGGGACTAAAATTCTCTCTTCAAACCATTACAGTCACCAGACAGGTGTACGTACTTCCTTAATACAGGTTAGGGAACTAAAATCCTAACTCTTGTCATCAAAACAGTCACCAAACAGGTGTACGTACTACCTTAATACAGGTTAGGGACTAAAATCCTCTCTTCAAACCATTACAGTCACCAGACAAGTGTACGTAGTACCTTAATACAGGTTAGGGAACTAAAATCCTAACTCTTGTCATCAAAACAGTCAGCAGACAGGTGTACGTACTACCTTAATACAGGTTAGGGATTAAAATCCTCTCTTCAAACCATTACAGTCACCAGACAGGTGTACGTACTACCTTAATACAGGTTAGGGAACTAAAATCCTAACTCTTGTCATCAAAACAGTCACCAGACAGGTGTACGTACTACCTTAATACAGGTTAGGGACTAAAATCCTCTCTTCAAACCATTACAGTCACCAGACAGGTGTACGTACTACCTTAATACAGGTTAGGGAACTTAAATCCTAACTGTTGTCATCAAAACAGTCACCAGACAGGTGTACGTACTACCTTAATACAGGTTAGGGACTAAAATCCTCTCTTCAAACCATTACAGTCACCACACTGTTGTACGTCATACGTTTCTACAGGTTAGGGAACTAAAATCCTAACTCTTGTCATCTCAACAGTCACCACACTGTTGTACGTCATAGGTTTCTACAAGTTAGGGAACTAAAATCCTAACTCTTGTCATCTCAACAGTCACCACACTGTTGTACGTCATAAGTTTCTACAAGTTAGGGAACAAAAATCCTAACTCTTGTCATCTCAACAGTCACCACACTGTTGTACGTCATACGTTTCTACAAGTTAGGGAACTAAAATCCTAACTATTGTCATCTCAACAGTCACCACACTGTTGTACGTCATAAGTTTGTACAAGTTAGGGAACAAAAATCCTAACTATTGTCATCTCAACAGTCACCACACTGTTGTACGTCATACGTTTCTACAAGTTAGGGAACTAAAATCCTAACTCTTGTCATCTCAACAGTCACCACACTGTTGTACGTCATACGTTTCTACAAGTTAGGGAACTAAAATCCTAACTCTTGTCATCTCAACAGTCACCACACTGTTGTACGTCATACGTTTCTACAAGTTAGGGAACTAAAATCCTAACTCTTGTCATCTCAACAGTCACCACACTGTTGTACGTCATAAGTTTGTACAAGTTAGGGAACTAAAATCCTAACTATTGTCATCTCAACAGTCACCATACTGGTGTACGTCATACGTTTCTACAAGTTAGGGAACTAAAATCCTAACTCTTGTCATCTCAACAGTCACCACACTGTTGTACGTCATAAGTTTGTACAAGTTAGGGAACTAAAATCCTAACTATTGTCATCTCAACAGTCACCACACTGGTGTACGTCATACGTTTCTACAAGTTAGGGAACTAAAATCCTAACTCTTGTCATCTCAACAGTCACCACACTGTTGTATGTCATAAGTTTGTACAAGTTAGGGAACTAAAATCCTAACTATTGTCATCTCAACAGTCACCACACTGTTGTACGTCATAAGTTTGTACAAGTTAGGGAACAAAAATCCTAACTATTGTCATCTCAACAGTCACCACACTGTTGTACGTCATACGTTTCTACAAGTTAGGGAACTAAAATCCTAACTCTTGTCATCTCAACAGTCACCATACTGTTGTACGTCATACGTTTCTACAAGTTAGGGAACTAAAATCCTAACTCTTGTCATCTCAACAGTCACCACACTGTTGTACGTCATAAGTTTGTACAAGTTAGGGAACAAAAATCCTAACTCTTGTCATCTCAACAGTCACCACACTGGTGTACGTCATACGTTTCTACAAGTTAGGGAACTAAAATCCTAACTCTTGTCATCTCAACAGTCACCACACTGTTGTACGTCATAAGTTTCTACAAGTTAGGGAACAAAAATCCTAACTCTTGTCATCTCAACAGTCACCACACTGTTGTACGTCATACGTTTCTACAAGTTAGGGAACTAAAATCCTAACTCTTGTCATCTCAACAGTCACCACACTGTTGTACGTCATAAGTTTCTACAAGTTAGGGAACAAAAATCCTAACTCTTGTCATCTCAACAGTCACCACACTGTTGTACGTCATACGTTTCTACAAGTTAGGGAACTAAAATCCTAACTCTTGTCATCTCAACAGTCACCACACTGTTGTACGTCATAAGTTTGTACAAGTTAGGGAACAAAAATCCTAACTCTTGTCATCTCAACAGTCACCACATTGGTGTACGTCATACGTTTCTACAAGTTAGGGAACTGGTTCAGCAGTACACCACTGTTGAACCAAGACCAGTGTCAACAGGTTGTTACTTGGATAGCGGATAATGCTTCAAGTCAGATGGGCACCTCCACAAACACCCTGTCTTCCGCACGGTCAACTGTCAGTAGCCGTGATACTGCACCGCACATTTCCCAACCTGATCCTCCTTCCTACCACCTGGCCGATTACACGTCCACGGACATTACAGATCCCACACTAGGACACTCGGAAGAGCTGTTCACGTATCCATTCGCAGAATCTGGCCTGTCGCCACCTCCTCTTGAAGTGGGTCATGAGGAGATGGTATGTACAGATGCCCAAATATTTGAGCAGCCGCGTTATGACGAACGGAACGTTGTCAAAGTGTCTCAACAAGGGGTGGACGATGATGAGACACAATTGCCAGGAAGTCAGGAGGAGGATCAGGGTGCGGAAGAGGAAGACGACGTGGTGGATGATCCAGTAGCTGACCCTACATGGCAGGAGGATATGCAGAGCGAGGACAGCAGTGCACAGGGGGAGGGAGGCGTAGCATCACAACAGCCAGTACGAAGCAGGGGTGCGTCCGCAGGCAGAAGGCAGGCAACCGTTCCCCGGAACAACAACACGACTCAAGGTGCCTGTGCAAATGTTCGGTCTTCCCGAGTCTGGGAGTTTTTTAAGTTGGCTCCAGAAGACTCTAAAAAGGCCATTTGCCACACCTGCCATGCCACTATCAGCAGGGGTACGAAAACTAGCAGCCTGACCACCACCAGCATGATCAGGCACATGTCAGCCAAGCACCCGACTTTGTGGGAAGTACCACAGAGTCGAGGAGCGGTGCGTGCTGATGTCACTGCTACGTCTTCGGCTGTTGTGCATGCAAGCCAATCCCCTGTCCATGCTGGCCGCGAACAAGCCTCCGGTCCTGCACCTGAAGTTGCTGAAGCACAAATTACGCCACCATCAACCACGTCCTTGTCCCAGCGCAGCGTTCAATTATCCATTCAGCAAACATTTGAACGCAGGCGCAAATACGCTGCCAATGCCCCACATGCCACAGTCCTCAATGCTCACATTTCGCGACTCATAGCGCTAGAAATGTTGCCTTTCCGTCTGGTGGAGACGGACGCATTCCGCGACCTGATGGCGGCTGCTGTCCCACGTTACTCGGTCCCCAGCCGACACTATTTCTCCAGATGTGCCGTCCCCGCATTGCATAACCACGTGTCCAACACCATCACACGTGCCCTGAACAATGCTGTTTCAGCCAAAGTCCACCTAACCACAGACACGTGGACAAGTGCTTGTGGTCAAGGCCGCTACATCTCCTTGACGGCACACTGGATTAATATTGTGGAGGCTGGGACCCAGTCTGAGCGAGGGACGGAACACGTCCTTCCCACACCAAGGATAGCAGGCCCTACCTCTGTCATGGTTTCACCGACACTCTACAGCTCCGGAATGTCATGCTCTTCAGCCTCCTCCTCCTCCACCTGCGCATCCTCATCCACTGTACCCTCCACACCAGTCCCAAGCTGGAAGCACTGCAGCACTGCCTCTGCAAAGCGGCAACAGGCTGTGCTGAAGCTAGTCTGCATAGGTGACAAACCCCACAATGCAGAAGAGGTGTGGACAGCTCTGAAACAGCAGGCAGATCACTGGCTCACACCTCTGAACCTAAAGCCAGGAAAGGTCGTGTGTGACAATGGCCGGAACCTGGTGGCAGCTTTGAGGCGAGGGCAGCTGACGCATGTTCCATGCGTGGCCCATGTGCTCAACCTGGTGGTTCAGAGGTTTGTGAAGTCATACCCGGAGGTGTCTGACCTGCTGGTAAAAGTTCGGCGTCTGTCTGCACATTTTCGCAAGTCACCTGCTGCTTCAGCCGGCCTTGCAACCTTTCAGCGCCGTTTGCATCTTCCGGCCCACAGACTGGTGTGTGATGTCCCCACGCGTTGGAATTCAACGCTGCACATGTTGGTCAGGATATGTGAGCAGAAGAGGGCAGTTGTGGACTACCTGCATCACCTAAGCCGTCGGGAAATGGGTCAAACTCCACACATAACACCTGAGGAGTGGAGATGGATGTCGGACCTATGCACCGTCCTCCAAAACTTTGAGGACTCCACCAAGATGGTGAGCGGTGATGACGCCATTATTAGCGTCACCATACCACTACTCTGCCTTCTAAAACGGTCTCTGCTGAAAATAAAAGAGGATGCATTGCAGGCAGAGCGCGATGACTTAGAGCAAGAAACTGTAGTGGGTGTGGGTGAAAACACACAGCCCAGCCTCATGTCATCACAACGTGTAGTGGAGGACTATGACGAGGAGGAGGAGGAGGAGGATGAAGACATGGAGCAACTCTCAGGCCAAATTGGGGATATGACATGCACACCAGTCATACCCTCGATTCAGCGTGGCTGGCCAGAGGACAGGGGAGATGAGGAGGAGGAGGAGGAGGAGGACAGCATGTTCAGTCATCGTGTTGGTCTGGATACTGATGTGATGGCTGTTAAGAGTCTGGCGCACATGGCTGACTTTATGGTAAGCTGCCTGTCTCGTGACAGAACATCTTGGCCGACAATCAGCACTGGTTGGCAACACTCTTAGACCCACGCTACAAGGAGAACTTTATGTCTCTCATTCCTGAGGCGGAGAGGTCAGCCAAAATGCTGCAGTTCCAGAGGGCCATAGTCACGGAAGTTGTGAAATCCTTCCCCTCACAAAACGCTAGCGGCATAGGTCAGGATTCGATGGACAACCAAGGCGTACGGCCGAGAGGGGCACAAGTCCAATCCGCCAGTGGCAGGGGAACTGTCTTTACGATGTGGGACAGTTTTCTCAGCCCCTCACGTACCACAGCCCCTGAGGTGCGGGGTAGTGCCACCAGAAATGCTAAGTTCGGGCAGATGCTGAAGGAGTACCTTGCAGATCGAACAACTGTACTGCGAGATTCATCGGTGCCTTTCAATTATTGGGTCTCCAAGCTCGACACGTGGCATGAATTGGCTCTCTACGCCTTGGAAGTCCTGGCCTGCCCTGCCGCTAGCGTTTTATCAGAGCGTGTTTTCAGTGCAGCAGGTGGAATCATCACTGATAAACGCACCCGCCTGTCAACTGAAAATGCGGACAGGCTCACTCTGATCAAGATGAACAAGGGTTGGATTGGGCCAGACTTCACCACACCACCAGCAAATGACAACTGAATTTTATTTTGTTATTTGAATTTGACATGTACCTCCACTCACCCATGGGTACACACTTCCGTACTTTGGCTAATCGCTGGACTGCTACTCCTTCTCCTCATGTGACACCATGATGAGCGTTAGAATAGTTAGGCTCTTGTTTGAGGTATACCCGCAGTGGTAAATTTTTTAGCCCATTCTGTTAGAATGGGCATTACGACAGGAGACCCGCTCCTTTTCAATGGGAAAAATGTTTTTAGGTACTCCTACACGTCTCTATCCAGGGACAAAGAGGAGCCTCACAATTTTTGGCTGCCCTGACCAAAGGGCTATACTACAATACACCCACTTGAGGGTTACAGGCCCTACTACATGTCTGTATGCATGGGTCATTGTTGAACCTCCCAATTTTTGGCTGGCCTGACCAAAGGGCTCTACTACAATACACCCTGTTCTTCTTAACAGGCCCTCCTGCATCTCTCCATCCAGGGACAAAGAGGAGCCTCACAATTTTTGGCTGCCCTGACCTAAGGGCTACACTACAATACACCCACTTGAGGGTTACAGGCCCTACTACATGTCTGTATGCATGGGTCATTGTTGAACCTCCCAATTTTTGGCTGCCCTGACCAAAGGGCTCTACTACAATACACCCAGTTCTTCTTAACAGGCCCTCCTGCACGTCTCCATCCAGGGACAAATAGGAGCCTCCCAATTTTTGGCTGCCCTGACCAAAGGGCTCTACTACAATACACCCAGTTCTTCTTAACAGGCCCTCCTGCACGTCTCCATCCAGGGACAAATAGGAGCCTCACAATTTTTGGCTGCCCTGACCAAAGGGCTATACTACAATACACCCAGTTCTTCTTAACAGGCCCTCCTGCACGTCTCCATCCAGGGACAAAGAGGAGCCTCACCATTTTTGGCTGCCCTGACCAAAGGGCTCTACTACAATACACCCACTTGAGGGTTACAGGCCCTACTACATGTCTGTATGCATGGGTGATTGTTGAACCTCCCAATTTTTGGCTGGCCTGACAAAAGGGCTATACTACAATACACCCTGTTCTTCTTAACAGGCCCTCCTGCATGTCTCCATCCGGGGACAAAGAGGAGCCTCCCAATTTTTGGCTGCCCTGACCAAAGGGCTATACTACAATACACCCAGTTCTTGTTTACAGGCCATCCTGCATCTCTGTATCCAGGGGCATTGGTGAACCTCCCAATTTTTGACTGCCCTTGCAAAGGAAGATACTACAATAGACCCAGTTCCTCAAAATGGGCACTTTATTTGTAGACAGGGCTTCATGTACGTCTCTTGTCAGGGTCATCGGAGTGTCGCACAATGTTTTCACGTAAAATCTTTTATGTAATCACAAAAAGTGACATACACCAGCTGTATCTCACTATTGGGTATGTGCCCTTAACATTTCCACCCTAAATATTCATTTTGGTGTCATTTTGGAAGGTTTTCTGGACACTCCGTAAAATTGGCGTGAAACTCGGACAACATTGTTCACATCTGTGACTTTTGAGTGAGAAATGCTTCCAGGGGTCTTCCCCATGGTGTTGCCATGTCATTTCAGCACTCTTCTGAGACTTTTGTGACATTTTTAGGGTTTTTCCAGGCAGCCGGCAGTCATTTCATAAAAATACTCGTGTCTCCCATAGGATAACATTGGGCTCGTTACTCGGGCCGAGTACACGAGTATCTCGGGATGCTCGGCCCGAGCTTCGAGCACCCGAGCATTTTAGTACTCGCTCATCACTACTAATGATTCCAGCCAATTTTCCATTCAAAAAGTCAAATGTCGCTCTTTTCCTTCTAAGCCCTGCTGTGCGCTCCATTAGCGGTTTTCCATCATATATGGAGTATCGTCATACTCAGGAGAAATTACACAACACATTTTAGGATCCATTTTTTCCTATTGCCCTTTCCAAAATGAAAAATTGAGCCTAAAAGAACCCTTTTGGGGAGAAAAAAGTACTTTTTCATTAAGGGTACTTTCACATCAGCGGTTTTTTTAGATCGCGGCAGATGCGGTGAAAAAACCACATCTGCCGCGATTACCGCATAACTGCTGCACTTGCGGCACAGTTGCGGCAAGCCCCATGCAATGTCTATGGGGCTTGCGGTAAGTGTGCGGCAAGTGCGGTTTCAGCACTTGCGGCAGGTGCGGGCGCAAAAAAAACCGCGTCACCCATGTCCTGCTTGAACCTCAGGACTCTTTGACATTCAATAAAATACATTTATGTATATGTTCCAATGTTCAAACAAAGAGGGGCTAGGATAGACATGCTCACTATGTGTTCTAATTGCATTCCATGTCATTACTATGCAATACTATACCTACACATGTATTTACTGCTTTCCTTTTTCACATATGTTTCATTTATGTGGTATTTTCAATAAGAACTATGTAATGACTTTACTCATATTTTCCATCTCTTTTACTTTTAGAATCCTGAGGCATGATCTAGACTTCTGTTCCCCTATAGACGATGCGCGCTGATTATGAGAGCTTCCTGGTTCTGTCCAGGACCGTGATTCCAGCCTGAGCATCGTCAGAGGTCGGGAATCTCCGGCTCTGTCCGGGGTCCCGCCTCTCACTGTTCCGCGCACGCGCACAAACGCCATTACGTCACACGTTGTGACGTCACATGACTTAAAGATGGCGGCGCCCACCGCCGCACTCACACCGCTCTCCACAGCGTTATACCTCTCACTTAAGGTAATGTGTTTGATTTCCTCCCACACTTTGGCTCACCCTAAGGCGGCCGTCACACGCTACGATATCGCTAGCGATATTGTAAGCGATCACGTGCACGCGCGATCGCTTACAATATCGCTCACATCGCTGGTGAGATGTCACACAGACAGACTCACCAGCGATGTGGACCAGCGAGATCGCTGGTAACTATGGTACACATCGGGTTACTAGGCGCCGCGCATCGCTTAGTAACTCGACGTGTACCATAGTTACCATCTCCCAGCATAGGCTCTGCCACTGGGAGATCGTTCATCGTGGTGTTATACACCACGATGAAGCTGTTTGTAAAATCGTTCATCGCAAGATCTGAGGTCCGGAGCTCAGATCTCGATCTTGCGATTTGAACACTTCTCGCTCGTCGTATCTTGCCGTCACACGCACAGACATCGTTCACGCGATGTTTAATCAGGCGCGTTCAAGCGATATCTTTCAAGATATCGTAGCGTGTGACGGCCGCTTTACAGCACAGTTTTCTCTCATTACTTATATTGTGCATATAGGTTCAGGTGACTCATGGCTTAGACTTCTATAGTCCGTGGATGGACCTATACATAGCCAGCTTGGTTGAATAAGTAAGTGTCACAGAGCTCTTTATCCTATTTGATCTGATGATAGCCTATACTGCTTTTAGACCCTGGTGACATATGTGGTTTTATATTTTACATTATATAGGCATTAGACCTATGAGATTTCACCATCTAGCCACTATACTATATTGAACCTAACAGGGGTATTATCCCCTTATCTATATACTGTATTGACTTTTCCTCAGCCATTGAGCTCACCATAAAGGACCTGCATTCAACACTCCCCTGCCTTGGTTAAGCATATTTAACTCTTATGGTACCTTTACACGCCGCCACAACAGGATGGATACCAACGGCAACTTCACGTGCACGAGCACGGCCAAACGGTTACAAACGGTAATCGCATCTCCTTTACACGCCGCCACAAGGTGCGCTACGCTACGCTACATCTACAGCTAGCTACATCGCCGGGTGTCGCAAGTAGCCGTCTGTAGCTCAGCGTACCTCATTTACACACCGCTATAACAAGCTAATATGGGCGGACCTGGGGCAGGAGGGACAGCACATAGGCGTGCCACAATTGTGGATTACGAGACGTCCGTACGCTGATAGGACAAAGCAATAATACCATGATTGGCCAGCCAGCGCAGGAGGCTGATTAATACATGACGCTCGAGCAATTGCGTAGTGTGACTGGTCAGCTTCTTAAATATGCCGCCCTGTGCAGCGACAACCAATCGCAACGAAGGAGCTTCCTCCAATGATCGCTGAAGGGGCGTGGTATCCCGGAGCCTGGGTCACGCCTTAGCTACATTCCAGCTACATCGCCGGGTGTCCAGAGTTCCCTTCTGTTCCTTCTTTACACGCCGATACAGCTCGCTACAATCGGCGATGTTGCCATATGTTTATGGGCAGTGCACGGATACAGAGGTATCTGTAGCCGGCTGTGTCGTCCCGTCTTCAGACGCCGCTACTACGGGCGATATTGGCGCGACAAGCTACATTTGTAGCCTGTAGCTGGTTGTATGCATCCTGTTGTGGCGGCGTGTAAAGGTACCATTAGGGTACCTTTACACACGGCTACATTTGTAGCTTGTCACCAGGAAACTTACTGGTTGCAGTGAAATCATGGATACAGGATTCCATTTGTACACAGCAACAAGATAGAACCATGTATCCATGATTTCACTGTAACCAGTAAGTTACCTGGTGACAAGCTACAAATGTAGCCGTGTGTAAAGGTACCCTTAGGGTACCTTTATACGCCGCTACTGGTGGGTGGCTACAACCGGATACTTCACGTGCACGAGCACGCACAAATGGTTGCAAACGGTAATCGCACCACCTTTACACGCCGCAACAAGGTGCGCTACAGTAGGTTACATCTATCTCTAGATACACCACCAGGTGTCTCAAGTTACCTCCTGCCGAGCACCTTACCTCATTTACACACCGCTACAACAAGCTAATATGGGCGGACCTGGTGCAGCAGGGACAACACATAGGCGTGCCACAATTGTGGATTACGAGACGTCTGTATGCTGATAGGACAAAGCAAGAACATCATGATTGGGCAGGCATCGCAGGAGGCTGATTAATACATGACGCTCGAGCAATTGTGTAGTGTGACTGGTCAGCTCCTTAAATATGCCTCCCTATGCAGCGACTACCAATCGTAATGCAGGAGCTTCCTCCAATGATCGCTGATGGGGCACGGTAACCCGGAGCCTGTGTCACGCCCCAGCTACATACCAGGTACATAGCCTGGTGTCCAGACATCCCTTCTGTTGCTTCTTTAAACACCGATACAGGTCGCTACAATCGGCTGTGTAGCCACCTGTTTCAGGGCAGTGCTCGGAAACAGGTGCCGCTACTGCCGGGTGGCTACAACCGTCTTCACACGCCGCTACCACGGGTTGAATTGCCGGTGCAAGATACATTTCTCGCATGTATCCGGTTGTAGCCACCCGCCAGTAGCGGCGTGTAAAGGTACCCTGAGAGGTAATTTAACCCTTCATTCTCTTTTTTATGGGATAGAATATGCAGACTCTATTATTCATTGACATGAATATAAATATATGCTATTTATATTGTACCTTGTATTTTCATTTGAGTTTATGTGATAATAAGTTACATGATTGTTAGAGCATCTTACTTTATGGTTTACCTCTGATGTCGCTCTTATTTTGTTTTATTACATACCAATACGAAAGAATATCGTGAACAAGGCTTGGATAGCCGAAACGTTGATTATAAATTCTCTGTTCATTGTACAAAGGCAGAGATTAAAACCTTCTGTGAACTTATTTGAGACTCTTCACATTTAATATTGAGTATATATTTTTATACTTAGTGTGCCAGAATATCCTCTATATATTACTTATTTTTTTCTGAGCACCTAAAAGGGTGGTAGAGCAGACATAATCTCATTATATCACTGCAGGCCTTGTCAGGTCGGAATCTGCGGCAGGGACGGTACAGAGGCATTGTATGCGGCGGGTGGGGGAGCAGCGGTGGAGGTTTGCTGGTGGTGGTTGCGGAGGTCTGTGGGTGGCATGTGCAGCGGCAGCTTCTGTTGAGGGTGCCGCCGCCATCACCTGGGTGTCTTAATATGGCGTGTGGCATGCTTCCTGTGCACCGCACGGCATTCTGGGATTCGTGGACATCGGGGGGAAGCTGATGACACACGCAATTAGTAGGTAAATGATAGATGCACATTGATGATATTGAAGTAAATGATCTCTCTTCTGATCTATATGATTGGACATAATAATCTGCTGGACTCATCAGGAGAATACAACCTGTGACATTAGTCTCTACAGCTTAAGCAGAGAAAAGAAAGACTATGATCATGGGTTCAAATGGAGATTTAAAAGTACGGTAATTGTACCAAATAATATTTATCTGAATATTTTGTCATATTTATCAGGTAATGACTTCTGACTCGAAATAAAGACTCATTAGCCCAACTTGGTCCATTAAAAATGCAAAACAATAAGGTTAGCATCCATATAGCTTTTGCCATTAAATAGATTTCCACAGACCAAAATGCATGCAGAATTTTATGTAATGTGAACACTCAGGGTCACGCAGGAAAAGGTCTGGTAATAGATAAGTACTATACATATCCTGGAGAGACACAGCAATCCCCAGAGAGACTTTCAGCTATGTGCATCCTACATTCCCAAGGTGACCTGCACCATTTCTTTTTATGTGCATCCTGTTCCTTAAACCACATGTAACTATACAATAGTTAATT
Organism: Allobates femoralis; assembly: GCA_033576535.1. Lineage (NCBI taxonomy): Eukaryota > Metazoa > Chordata > Amphibia > Anura > Aromobatidae > Allobates > Allobates femoralis. Next base: position 578,349,702 of record JARQOC010000003.1, read on the forward strand.
CACAGGCAATTCACAGATCAATCATGTGTTGACTATTTTGCATGTACCTAATTTTAAATAATGACATTACTTGCATATTTACTATGGATATAAACAAAAAGGATTTTATATGGGGTTCTAACAAGAGGATCAGACCAAGGGCTCACATTTCTAGACCTTAAACTCGAGGCCTCAAGGGCCATATACAGTGCAGAATTTCAGGATTTCCTTACTATTGCACAGGTAATAATTGAATCACTTGCACTGTGATGATTCCAACTCCTGTGCGATGGTAAAGAAATAATGCACTATTTGCCCATGAGGCCTGGAGTTTGAGATTCCTGTTCTAGTCCATTTGTCAATGCCAACAAAAGTGCCCAGGTTCCTGGTATCACTTTAGATAGGGATCTCTCATAAGAACAAAAAGGGATTAGGCAAATTAAGCCCCCGTCACACTAAGCGAGATCGCTAGCGAAATTGCTGCTGAGTCGCAAGTTTTTTGACGTAACAGTGACCTCACCAGTGACCTCGCTATGTGTGACACGTAGCAGCGATCAGGCCTCTGCTGTGAGATCACAGATCGTGACAAACCATTCTAGACCATTGTTTGGTCATCGAGCTCCCACTGGGCAGTGTGTATCGGTGTGTTTGACAGGGACAACAACCAACGCTCTCAATACTACACCCGAGAATGACCAGGCCCCAACGACCGCCGTATCGTTGCTTCATCGCTGGTGAGATCTGACTGTTTGACACCTCACCAGTGATCACGTGGCGGCGCACCAGTGATCCCTACCAGGTCGGATCGTTGTCAGGATTGCTGGTGCGTCGCCAAGTGTGACGGTGCCCTTAGATTCCTTTCCCCAACACCTGCCATTGGGGGAAGTCAAGACACATACATTTTGTATTGTCAGATTGGCATAAGTGTCATTTATGTTCTAGATGCATTGCAATAGTACCAAGAGGCCTATTTACCTGGCAAAGGTAGAGAAGAGTATCGTTTAGGCTGGAGTCACACTGCCATATGACTTGCGCGAGGATTGCATCAAAATGCAAGGACTGGCCAGCAAGTCACCTGACCTAATTGTGTCAGCTGCACAGACAGACGTGAAGCTACCATGCTCAGATCAGGAAGTCCGCCGGCTGGCTGGTTCGGGCGCTACGATGCGCAAGTCATATGGCAGTGACAGGTGTATGATCAGTATATGTCAGTATACCTTTTTTGGTGTATGTCATATCGCAGACTGCTGCTCTATATTGTACAGTGTTATCAAGTAAATTTCCACTAGGGACAAAATCTGCGGGGAGTTTGTATGTTCACCTCTTATTTTTGTGAGTTTGCTCCGGGTTCTCTGGTTTCCTCCCACACTCCAAACACATCCTGATAGGGAAGGTAAATTCTGATCCCCAATGGGTACAGTGATGATGATTTCTGTGAAGCTCTGTGGAATATGATGGTAATAATTGAAGCAATCCATAAGAAATTACTATGCCATTGCCATCTGTGGCAGTGTGGCGCCCCACTAAGAGTGTGTCACAAAAGGGTACTGTACCCCTGACTGAAGGTGCCGTATTCTTTGTTTTGGTAATGAGTAGAATAAGTCTGAAGCTCCAGCACCACATGCAAACACTTAGCGTTAGAGGACCAATTGCTAGGGTAACCGGTCCTGGTGGGAGGAGAGGCTAGGTAATAAAGCAGTGGGGAAAGTAGTGAGGAGTTAGATTAGAACAGCAGGAACGAGAGTGTGAAGAGTTCAGTCAGACGGGACCTGCAAAAGATCAGTACAGCAGATGAAGCAGAGTTGGAGAAGCTACAGAACAGCACAAAGAAGCTAACGAGGAGGGCACCTCAACCTGGTGACCCAAAAGAGAAAGGTGCCAAGAATAGAATGGGTAACCAAATGTCCTAGCCCAGTCCAAACCCGGAGTATCAGCTCCGAAGTGGTCCAGCCGCCTACAACCCTGAACCACAAACCCGGCGTGATCGATGACTTTATAAGAGCACGACCCACCAGCCCTACACAAAGCACGGTCCTCACCAGAAGCATCAAACAGAGTTGGGGTCTCCTTGGAGAGAAAAGGGGATCACATTTATCTCGACAGGCCTGGTCAAACAAGCAGGATCTGTGCAGGGCAGCAGAGCAAGGGACAGTGAGCGTGATAGAGAAGGAACACCAGTGGAGCTTCAGAAGGACACTGCTCAATACCAGAACCACCCGGTCCACTACTCTGCAAAGAGAACTGCATTACCCTGTAACCCTGCAGAATTACCGGAGTAAAATACCCGTTCAGAGTGAGCAACGTGTCCTTGATTTCTTCCTTGAACTGCTATTTAACTGCCTTGCTCCACAGTGACTGTGCCATACTCCACCATCCATTACTACTTCCAACACCTCGGGGACCCCGCTCCTCCGGTAGGGAGCTACTCCATCTTGCTGCCGCCCATCACCTCGGGGGTTCCTGCAGTGCCGGTGCCATCACCGGGACCTACAGGTGGCATCACGAACAAACTTTTATTATTTTTCTTTTTCACATTTTTCATTGACCACCAGGGCCACAGCCTCAGGCACCACCACCCGTGATCTCCAGACTGTGCCTGAGATCTGAGTCCCCTGGCCTGGGTTGAGTCAGCAGTATAAGGTTGGAAAATATTAATGATGAACATCTTACTTAGATGGACACTTCAAAAAGCAATGTGAAATCCCCCTAACACTGGCTGGATTATAGTCAAGAACTTTAAGGCTATGTTCACACAGTGCAGTTTTAGTGCGTTTTTACCTTAGTGCTATGCTAATCTAAACCTGCATTTTTGATTCCCAGCAAAACCTAGGTGATTCAGGGAAAATATTTTTTTTTTTCAAGTATATAAAATACTACTGATTAAATGGTCATTTCCAATAAGCTCAGGGGCTGGCTGGTGCCTCTGGCCCCGGGTGGCAGTTTTGGTCTGCCAGCCCTGAGTTGAGAAGCGGGGGAGGGGGGGTGCTATCAGAAACTTTTGCTGCGCGGGGTTTGGGGGGGTTGCTATGAGAAATTTTTGCCCCCCGGGGTTTGGAATCCTATCAGAAGTTTTTGATGCCCTGCTGGTGCTATCAGGCCACCGCAGCTCACTTACCATGTCTGATGCCGTCTGCTGCTGTATCACCGTGCCGGCCGCAAAGTGCCGCCGGCCCATTTCTGTGGGGGGGGTGGTGGCCCTAGATGTGGGCTATACCACCAGCCCAGGGGGCACTTGCCCCCCTGCCACCTGGGCCAGTCCGCCCCTGAATAAGCTCCTGCCTGCCTGACAGTCCCAAACTGTGGAATGGTTATGATGCCAAACGAAACTATATGCACTTTCCCTCTTCAGCATCAAAGGAGTGTAGTGGAAACTAAGAACTTATTCAGAAGTGCATACTTCACTTCAAGCACATGTTTACCAATTATAGCCTATGGTGTTGTTCATATATTCATGGGGGTTTTTTGGACAGCATTTCTGAAAAAATTAGAAATGTTTGTTTGTTATCCAAGTCATAAATCAAAATCTCACACGAGTCCTTGAGTCCCTGAAAAACATGAATATCACATGGATGCCATTTTTGTGCAGTGTGTGTGCTGTCCATTTTTAACAATGTACCGTAATAGGGTGAAAAAACTCTGTAAGGCTGCTTCCACATCAGCGTTTTGTGCTGATCACGGCAGTTGTGGTGAAAAAAACGCAACTGACACGATTACTGCATAACGGCCGCACTTGCGGTTCACCTGTGGCAAGCCCCATGCAATGTCAATGGGGCTTGTGGTAAGTGCGGTTTTGGCACCTGTGGCAGATGTGACCGCAGGAAAACTGCGGCTGACCGCTGTTTTTTCGCGGCCGCAAGTGCCGAAACCGCAACTGTATCGCACTTGCCGCACCTGCCGCAAGCCCCATAGACATTGCATGGGGCTTGCCGCAAGTGAACCTCAAGTACGGCGGTTTTTCACCGCAACTGCCTCGGTCAGCGCAAAACGCTGATGTGAAAGAGCCCCAACACCGACAGATGAAAATCTTATACAGCAGATTGACGAAAATTGTCCCTTTTTTCACAAAAGAGGGAAAAACCGGTCTTCTTAATGAAGCCTCGTTTGCTCTGGTAATGCTCTATTTCATATACACTGTAACCTCTGTGCGTATTCCGCCACCACTGCTGGATTACAGAAGTGGCCAGTATCCTAGACATTAGGCTGTAATCAAAAACATTAAAAATCACTCAAGTCTAGTGAATAAAGAGGAGTTTTAACAGGCACTTTGCGATTTTACTGTAAAAGGATAAGGAAATAACCTTTTAAAACTATTTAATTTAGTACTAGACATATACAAGAATAAATCGAAGGAAGGTTTTTACAAACTATCTTTACTCATGAAAAGAACTGAACTAAACATCATTATATAATGTTACCAAACATTCACAATCAAAACAACTTGTTCTCCATATTCATGGGTTGACATGTCCCTTGATAGAGCGCAGCTTTCTTCCTGTAATTTCAGACATATAATTATGTAAGGCAGCAGCGTGCCGTTCTCTGAGCTCACCACTCAGATACTGTAACTGAATGCTTAGCAGATCTGTCATATCCCTGGAGGGAAGAGCTGGGTTTTCCTTATACAATTCCTGTACTTCTCTGAGTCATAGTCTGAAGTTTTTATGCCCCTTGTTTGTGACTGTAATGGCAGGACTGTCACCTAGTACATCAGTTTGTATTATGTTACCTATCAAAACAGCTCATACTCTATTTATCACGCCAGCAAATGAGGGTCTAACACAAAAAACATAAAAGGAAGCTACTAATGGACTAAACGTGAGTCACCTGTAATATAAGCAAGACCTGTGCAGCTAAAATGTGACTAAGCTGTTTTCTTATTTCCCCCCACATCATACAGTTTTTATTGTTCTGAATGTCTAATGCGGAGTGGGCTTGTAAGGTCCAATAGGTAATGGTCCAAGGGGTCTGTCAAAGAAACGTGACAAGTCAAGCTCCCCATACACTTTAGAAAGCTGTTCAACGATCAATAGTTTGGCAGATTATTCGCCTGCCAGCTGTCTCGCCTGACTCTCCAGAACATACCGTAGCAATGCTTGCTCACCTAAGCGCTCTTCTGCTCTCTATACGAGAGCAGCTGCCAGACGACTTATCCAAGAGAACAAAAGGATCTGCTGCCTGAAACCGGACATGCTGGATCCATATCTCCATGACATCATCTGTTGGAGAACAGTCGGGGGGTGGGAAGGGCAATTCATATTAGACTGCCGGCTAAGGGTCCTTTCACATCAGCGTTTTACGCTGATCGCGGCAGTTGCGGTGAAAAAACTGCAACTGCCGCGATTACCGCATAATTGCCGCGATCGCAGCACACTTGCGGCAAGCCCCATACAATGTCTATGGGGCAAGCGGCAGGTGCGGTATCGGCACTTGCCCCAGGTACGACCGCAAAAAAACCACAGTTTGCCGCGGTTTTTTCGCGGCCGCACCTGCCGCAAGTGCCGATACCCCACTTGCCGCACCTGCCGCATGCCCCATAGACATTGTATGGGGCTTGCCGCAAGTGTGCCGCGATCCGTTATGCGGTAATCGCGGCAGTTGCAGTTTTTTGACCGCAACTGCCGCGATCAGCGTAAAACGCTGATGTGAAAGGACCCTTATCCTGTTAATATTGGCAGGTTTGAACTTAGTGTAAAAATGTATGCGAGCCATAACAATGGCAAGCATACTTCATATTGTAGAAACAAAGTTCAGAAAAAACACGGGTCACTAGAAGGGCGAGAGCCCGAAACGGTGCCGTCGTCACCTCAATACCCCCTCCCTGCACTTTGTGATGCAAACCCTGCAATAAAGGACACCGCTTTTTGAAGTCCCGGTGAGTGCCGTGTTTTTTCTGAACTTTGTTTCTAGACTGTGTTCTTGGTCTCCCACTGGCACCCCGGGTGAAGACTGGGTCTCCAGTCCGTATTTGCCTCCTAATTTGGAGTTCCTTGTTGGTGGTGCCCTCTTTCCTTCTATATAGTTTCATACTTCATATTGTATTCTCTATACAAATCTGTTTGGAAACGCATATTAAAGGGCACCAAATATATAAGGTTGCAGTTGGTCAACCAGATCAGCTGAGCATTTAAATCGTATCGGTCATTCCAGGTGTCTTTCAGAATAAGCTATTATGTGTGTATTCAGGTGGAATAACACTATTTATGGAAATTGCATGACTTGAATTTTCACCAGTTTCCCCTCTGCATGTTGTTTCTAATTTTCAGTTCTCTCTGAGCTAGTGAGTGGTGACTACCTGACTCTCTGCATCTCTCCCCTCTGCTGCAGTTGGCTTCAGGGTACTTTCTGTGCTCTCATGCACTTCTAACCTTATTTAGTCAGGCCTTAAAAGGAATTTCCATTTTCATGGTAGTGAAAGGAAGATTTTCTAAAATAACAAAGAGAGCAGGTACTCGCTCTTCCTGGCTCCATGATGCTGCTCAGGCTTTGGTGCTCCAGTTGCAGTGGTGATATCACATCAAGAGTGTGCATCACTATGTACTGTACTTGACTAAGCTCAGCGACTTTGTCAAGGTAGATGATATGAGATAATGACCTTAGTGAATGGCTACAGCACTGATGCCCACTGTTGACATGCTCACTACTGCAGCCCTTTCATAGATATTGAGAATAGCAGCAGAGAGTCAACTCTGAACCTGGGGTGAGTACCTGGTCTGTTTCTTATTTGTTCTAAAATTGTTCTGTTATTTGTCATGAAATTGGAAAGCCATATTAAGGCCTACTTAAGCAAATGTCTGCCAAGAGGTTTGAGTTTGAAAGGCATTCTACTTTCATGTTTTTTCATCTTTATAAAGATGAAATAATTTTCTACAAAGGTGTTACAGGATCTGCCTGTATGCTTTTCTGCTACTGTATTATTCTGCTCCTCCTTCTTCCTCCTCCCCTCACCATGGAGCAAATAGAAGCACTTTACTGTGCTTGCAGGCCATTTTGTTTTGCTTTAGGCAGATGTCAGCTGTTTTTATCAAAGCAGATGGGGGTTTAAGAGGCAGAAAATAGGGGAAAAATGTTTATATAATTAGAAAGATTTCTCTGAATATTAGAAAACTTTCTTATCTTTGGCTGAATTATTGCTTTATGCAGAGGATGTTGAAACCGCAGTGACCATTGAAGATTGGCCAAACGACCATTTGTTTGGGATAGCCGCAAAAGAATTGTTTGGGATAGCCGCAGTCGTCCAACAGATATCGCATGTGAATGGCTAGTTCAAGAAAAGAATGTTAAATGGGTTTTCCACTACTTGGACAAGCCCTTCTCATTCCCCATGTTCACCCTCATAAAAATAAAAAAGCTTATACTCACCTCTGGTGCTGGCACGGTTCTAGCAATGTCAGAAGCCACGTTCCCAGGGCTTATCAGGAGGTGAGCACTATGACTGGCCATTGACTTCATGTTGAGCACTCCTGTGTCCGAAGGCAGGGGAAAGGAAGCTGACGTGATTGGTCGCGTGGCTCGCATGTCATAACAATGTGATGGTGGCCCTGGGAATGCAACTTCTGACATCACTAAAACGGTGCTGGCACCAGAGGGAAGAATAGGCTTTTTTATTTTTATGGGAGCACACATGGGGAATGAATGGGGGTTGCCCAAGTAGAGGACAAACCCTTTAAGTAAGCACTAAGCAGTAAAAGAATAATGCCTGCATATTATTCTGTTCAGTGAACTCATTTTTCTAGCATTTCTTGATAGAGGTCTTCAATTATAGTGATGCACGATGCAGCTATTTGATTTGTGGGTTCTCACTTTCTGTCCTTTGTCATAAAGCATACAGCCTTGTCCTCTTAACTATAATCAGACAATTAGACATCTGATGTGTCCTACAGGATCAGCACACTCATCTGTAACATTCATTGCAGCTGAGAACATTCCTATTACCTGATTGTCTATAGATTGTTCTTTCTCCACACTCTTCACAACTGAGAACATAAAGATGAATACTGTAAGCTACATTGTATTCCCATTAAACATACATTAGTATGTGCTTCACTTATATTACTCATATCACTCTAGTTGCATTAAGTCATATATCATAAGTACAAAATCCATAAAAAATATTGAAGCTAATCCCCAGCGAAATATGAAACGTTTAGTGTGATGGGAGGTTATTAAATATCTGTCATATAGCCTTAAAGGGAATCTGTCAGCTTCTTTTACCCCCCTATCCTACCACTACCTGTCCCTGCACCTTGCTAGTACATCCCTATCCATCCCCCTCTGAGTTAAAACTGCAATATAATGCTTGACAAAATGATTTATTAATTTACATTTTCCTACAGTAATGAGGGCTCCATGCTATGGCATAGACTGACATGCGTGGGTGTCCAGGAACTCGTCGGGCAGCGCGCACAGCGCATGCGCGGCGCCATACAGGAGAACGGAGGCGCGCGTTCATGGTACACTGTGAGGGGAGGCAGCAGCAGGCGACCAGGCTGATTGACAAGAGGGGGAGAGTCGGAGGAGCGCGAAACCCCGCCTCCCGGTCTTAGGTCTTCTAAAGGGTAAGCAGTTATATAAGTGTATATTTCATTGTATATAGGGCATCAAAAGCCTATAGCCACCTTCTCTGAATGCAGCCTTAGTGCTGCAGAAGGTGGCTATTATAGCTTTTGATGTCCAGGGGGGGTGACAGGTTCGCTTTAAATCCTTTTTCTAAAGCATTATATTGCAGTTTTAGCTCAGAGAGGGATGATTAGGGATGTGCTAGCAAGGTGCAGGGACAGATAGTGGGAGGATAGGGGGTAAAACAAGTTGACAGGTTCCCTTTAAGCCACACACATTAGATGGCTACTAGTCAGACAATGCTTTGGCCAATCGTTCAGCCGAGTCTCCCATACACAGGGTTGTTTGACTGAGAGCTACTGTGTTCTCTATTGCAAAGCTGCTGGCTGACATGTTGGTCAGCAGTTTATCTCCAGGGAAATAACAAGATTAGCAGTGATGCATATGCGAACGACATTACTCTTGACTAACAGTTGACTGACACCTATATGGATTGACCCAACCTGTCATATTAACTGGATGTCAGTGAAAATTCCAGGTGTGCTTACAGCCCCCACTAACAGTATGACTGAAATCCACCAGCATACCTACATGACTGAAAGCCAGCTACTCCCAGGAGAAATAAAGTTTATTTTCTTCCAGATATTGCACTTTTGGTAGAACAGCTGGGTGCCTTCATAATGCTATTGACCTGCAGATTCAGCCTGTATCTTCAGGTTAATATCGTTATCATGACATGTTACTGACCCACCCCAGGGCCCATAGGGTTCCATATTAGGTTGCCCTTTCAGTCACTATCCTGCTCAGTTACGAGCTTAAGGACAAGACAAGGGAATTACCAAAGACAGATATCCATCCACAGACAGCTGTTTCGGGGTATTGCCCCTCATCAGTGTGGAGTAGGATTCTGGCTAGGTGGGAGCAATGCCTGGTAGACCAATATCACAAAGCTCTCACTGATCTCAGGGAGACCAGTCGAGGAAAACACTGCAGGCAGCCGGCTAAAGCGCTCAAACACAGTGAAATCCATGGTGCATTGCCCCCTAGGAATTTGAATATGCAAATGGAGTCCACGGAGCCTCGTTTAAGAGTCTCAAACATGGGACTAGCCAGGCGCCCTCACTGCGACTTCCCTCTAGGACTCGCTCTATTGTTCTGACTAAGCTTTCTTTCCTGCTCTCCACTGCTCACCTAAGCTCCTCCCACTGGGGCTGGGTCTCCCAGGCAAACAAGTTAACCCTTTAGTCCCCCTATTCTAGGTGTGTGAATGCAGGGATGAGGGCCTCAGATTCACATCACATCCTCTGGTCACTGGGATACCATACACACTGATCGGGTGCAGTACCCCTTTTGTGGTGCACTGACCAGTGAGGTGCCACCCAGGCAGTGAGAACCTTCTGGTGGGTGCTGCTATCTCTCCTGCGGTTTCTGGTTCTCGTGGTTGCTGTGCTACAAATGTCCCAGACAACTGAAGTCTCCTTGGTTGACCGGTATTTTCTGCTGGGCTAAGTAGTCCCTGACAGACTCGGATTACGGTGTCCGGGTTGCTTCCTGGGGTGAACCGGTATGTTTCCTCTGCCTCCACTCTGCTCCTCGCCTAGCCTCCGACCCTCACTCTTGGGCCCCTGCGCTGACTAGACTTCCCTCTGGCACGGGCCTAGCGCGGCTCCGTTCACCACAATGTCTTCACAGTACTGCTCCGTACTGCACTGCCTAAATCCACCCCTGGGCCTAAATTTATAGGGGACCTTGCCTGAAGATGGCAAGTAGAGCTCCCCCTTCAGGTCTGGGGTGGAAGGTGTTGCATGTGTAGGGTACCTGATGTGGAAATCCCTCTGTGCACCAGGTGGTTCTGTGGCTATTTATCCCGCAGGGTGCCACATTACCTTTAAGCAGAACATTCAAGATGTTACAGGTTTTTATTTTTTTATTCATTTCGCCATATTTGCCTTATACTACTCTATATCAATTAAAAAAACGCATGAAAAAAAACTAATAAACGTAATTCCTGAATAAAAAAGGATCCAATAGATTTTTCCAGCGAGCAACGATGCAATTGTGGCAGACAGATGTATGCAAAAAACCTATAACTCCTTCAACACCATGAAGTAGGTGTGGCTCCCCTCCAGACAAACCACCACCAGAGGTACTGCACTTCTGCAGTTCGGAAGTGTGGTGCCCCTGTCCTCCAGGTCTTGAGATGGAATGGTTGAGCCACAACAACACAACACACGTAGTGACGGGCCCCTGGGACAATGGGTGGACCCTGAGGGAGGACCCATGCCACAAAAGTGGGACCGGAGGGTGTTAGAGGAGCAGTTAGTTTAGTTCAGCCAAGGAGAGAGTAACATCAACTGACTGAGGAGTGGTAGTTGGGAGTGTAGAGGTGGTGTGGTGCAGACTCCCGCAGGTTGAAGCTACACCACCATGCTCGCCCGCGGGAGTGAAAGAACTGGCCAGTAGAGACAAAGAGAAGAGCTCTAAGGGTGCGGACAAGGCATCGACCCTGTACGCCTGAATCTGATGAGACAGAGGGGTTGGTGGAGGACACAGGGACCGGCCTTGCAGACGGTGCAGAAGCTTCAAGCCCGAGCGAAACCAGAGGCCTCAGACTTCTAACAGGAGCTGGGGGCCAAACACCTGACACATTTTGGGGAAGGTGGCTGAACTACAGAGCAGCTCCCGGGAGTGACCTAATGGCTCCCGAAACCTACAAGTACCCGTGGCTACCGGTACCTGAGCTCTGTGCTTAGGAGGCCATTGAGAGCCTGGGGAGCAGAGCAATGACCCGCTCGCCTCAAATAAAGGTTACCCCTTATAACGCCAAGAGACGAGAACCACCAGAGACTGTAATATTGAGAAAGTAGAGTAAAAGGGCACCAACTGTGGCTTGACTGTACAGACCTGGCTCTGGAGAAAGAGCAAAACTACCAAAGACTGGCAGAGAATGTACCCGGTGGCCATGTTGAACAACTGAAGTAAAAGTAATGGAACTGTGTCGAGCCCCAGCCTTTGGGGTACTCGGGTATCAGGCTCCAAGGGGTTAACGCTCCTGTGTCACAGGGAGTGGTGGCCACGCCTGATCCCGTGTCCTGGGGGACTTCTTTGAAAAGGGGAATTATTTACAGGGGATGTTATTTACAGTTGTCGTGATGCCACCTGTAGTTTCTGGTGATGGGTCACCATCGCCGCCACAATCCGCCGGAGGTAGATGGTATCGCGGCTTAGTTGGTATAGTCCCCTACAGGTAGGGCTGGACCTCCGGGACAGCGTTCCTGTGAAGGGAACAAGTTCATGCAAAAGGAAAGACGGGCAGAGGCAAAGTCACTTTTCTCCTGGGTACTTTACTGTTGGTTGTAGCAGTAGCAGTTACAGTTCAGAGTTCAGCACTTTAGATGTTACAAAGAACAGGTAGTTTAACGGGTGGCTGCATGTGGATCCCAGGTGGTATGGTGGAACCCTTGGTATACCTTCGCTAACTAACCTGTGTCCGTTCTTCCCCGCCTTGGATCGATCTATACCCAGTAGCTCCGTGTAGGTAGTACCAGGAGTCCCCATCCTCGGTGTTGAGGAAGCAGGCAGACCTCTCTGATGGCAGGGTGCTGCGGCTGATGAACGAGCCACAGCAGCCGGTTGCCAACTGCAAGCTGGACTTGGCCGGTTCCTAGAGCCCGGCGTTCCCCTGGTAGGACTGGAGTATCCCTGGAGTATGGACGCTCCACTCTGAGGATCTCCCTTTCTTGCTAGGGCCCGTACTTCTATTGTCAGCCACCCTCTTTCAGGACCTCCTCAAGGTCCCTTCTTCTCTCCTCCGGTGTGGTCTCCAAGGATGCACATCCATGAGACTGCGCGGCCAGGGTGTCAATGAGGGGAGGCGGCAGTGCGTTCCATATAAAGCAGACTGGTGCCGCCTCCTCCACACTAGGAGAAAGCATCACTTCCTGCTTTGCTGGCACCGCCGCCGCCTCCTCCTCCTCCTAAGTCTGTTTGCAAGGAGACCAGAGCAGCGGGGTAACCAGGAGAGGTAAGATTTATTTTTTTTTTTATAAATCAGTGCAAGGTGGCCGGAGGATTAAGGGGAAGGAGGGGGGAGAATTTTACTATATGGAGATTGGAGAGGCTATGAGGCTGCACTATATTGAGGGACTATGAGGCTGCACTATATGGAAGGGCTATGAGGCTGCACTATATGGAGGGGCTATGAGGCTACACTATATGGAGGGGCTATGAAGCTGCACTATATGAAGGAGCTATGAGGCTGCACTATATGGAGGGGCTTTAAGGCTGCACTATATGGAGGGGCTATGAGGCTGCAGTATATGGAGGGGCTATGAGGCTGCAGTATATGGAGGGATTATGAGGCTGCACTATATGGAGAGTTTTGAATTTGCACTATATGTAGATTTGTGAGGCTGCATTATTCTATGTGAAGGGCTATGAATTATGCTATATGGAGGGATATGAGGCTGCACTATACTATATGGAGGGATGTGAGGCTGCATTATACTATATGAAGGATGTGAGGCTGCATTATACTATATGGAGGGATGTGAGGCTACATTATACTGTATGGAGGGATGAGAGGCTGCATTATATTGTATGAAGAGATATAAGGCTGCATTATACTATATGGAGGGATGTGAGGCTGCATTTTACTATATGGAGGACTATGAGGCTGCATTATACTATATGGGGGATAATGGAGGTGCATTATAATAATTGGATGACTATAGTGGCTACCTTATGAATGGGGGACTATGGGATGCATTATAATACATAGACGACTATGGGGTTACATTGTAATGTATGGAGGAATGTGGGGATGCATTATAACAATTGAAGGACTATGGTTGCGGGAGGAGGAAGACCATATAAACCATGATGAGGGACATATATACCACAATAAGGGCAATGTTCCAGGAGGAGGACCATATAGAGCAGAATGAGAGACATTAATACATAATGAAGGGGGAGAGGGGTCAATCTGTGAATCTTTAAAGTATTTAGAACATTGCACAGGATTCATACATCTGACCAACGTGTGCATGTGTGGGGGAACAAGGTCTAAATATCGCATCAGGGCCCACCAGACTCTAGTTACGGCACTGGTCAAAAGTGTTTTTGTTTTATTCTCTGCAGACGAATCATGGCTGGAGAAGTTTTTATGTCGGTCTGAGCCAGATAAAAGAGATGAGAAAAATGAACGACTCCCATGAGCAAGAACATCAGCTGTAAGTCAATATCTGTAACTGTACTGTGATCGCTTACATGTTCTGCAGGAGTGATATCTACCACTATGGTCACTATGTGGCTGCAGTTTCACTGTTGGTCTTTGCAGAGTAATTTACTTTCAGTAACAGCCCAGTCATCTGCTTAGGATCCTGTGTACCAGGGGTGCACAACTCTAGTCCTCAGGACCCACCACCAGTACATGTTTTCAGAGTTTCCTTAGTAGGTGTTAGAATCATCACTTGTGCAAGTAATATATTTATCATCTGTGCAATACTAAGTAAAGCCCTCGACACACATAGCGAGATCGCTAGCGAGATTGCTGTTACGTCACAGGTTTTGTGACGCAACAGCGACCTCAACAGCGATCTCGCTATGTGTGACACGTAACAGCTATCAGGCTCCTGCTGTGAGATCGCTGATCGTTACAAACCATTCAGGACCATTTTTCGTCATTGAACTCCCGCTGGGCATGATGCATCGCTGTGTTTGACAGGGACAACGACCAACGATCTCAATACTACGCCCGAGAGTGAGAGATTCCCAACAACCGCTGGATTGCTCTTGCATCGCTGGTGAGATCTGACTGTTCGACATCTCACCAGCGATCAGGTAGCGACGCACCAGTGTTCCCGGCCAGGTCGTATCGGTGTCGGGATTGCTGGTGCGTCGTCAAGTGAGATGGTACCCTATCTCTTGAAAACATGCACTGTTGGTGGCTCTTGAGGACTTGAGTTTTGAACACCTGCTGTATACTTACTAATAAGGTGCGTCACCATAGTTGTAATCAGGGTTACCTACTAAGGGGCCAACTCAGATGTTTCACCCCCCATGAGCTGAACCCCTAGCTATGCCTTTGAACCAACTGTAAAAAGACCTGATAAGTTGTGATGGCCATATACTGTAAACCTCCAGGCAGAATGTCAAGTTTATATATTGACTATAGTAGGATAGCACAAATCAGTAGACTATAATGAAATGGTTACCTGGTTCTTGAAATAAATTATAGGAGCTAGAATAGGCCTTCAATGTGTGATTAGCTGGAGTCTGATTCTTTGAGGCGCCTTACCAATCAGCAGAACAAACCGTCTGTACTGCTACACAAGTTCTGCAGTCCCTTCAACATTTATCCAGGCAGAGTTATTGTCATCCATATACAGTGGGTGAAATAAGCATTGAACAATTTTCTAAGCAACTATAATTCTAAAGATACTATTGACATTAAAGGGGTCCTGTCACCTCCAAAACGCCACCTAAGCTACCAAAACATGTCCCTGCAGCATCCTATCCCTAATCTCACACTACTTTTGTCTCCTAAAAGCATCCTGTGAAAGTGCATAAAAATGTTTTAATACTTACTCATTAGTGATTATAATTAGCAGGGGCTATATTCTTTAGCCCTAGGGCATGTTGTTTTGCAGCCTGAATGATCCACCCTCTCTCTGTCTGTGCTGCTGTGATGTGGAGCTGAAGGCAGGACTAATGATTTGCATTCTGTGAGTGACAGAGAGGGGGGAGGGCAAAGCCTGCACAAGCAAAGCACACAGACAGAGAGAGGGTGGATCCTGGAGCTGCAAAACAACACGCCCTAAGGGCTAAAGGATATAGCCGCTTTTAATTATAATCACTAATGAGTATTAAAACATTTTTATGCACTTTCACAGGATGCTTTTAGGAGGCAAAAGGAGTGTGAGATTAGTGATAGGATGCTGCAGGGACATATTTTGATAGCTTAGGTGGCGTTTTGCAGGTGACAGGATCCCTTTAAAGGTACCTTTACACACAGAGATAAATTGCTTGCAATTCACTGGTTGCAGTGAAATCATGGACACATTGTTCCACTTGTACATGGCAACAAAATGGAACAATGTGTCCATGATTTCACTGCAACCAGTGAATTGCAAGCAATATATCTCTGTGTGTAAAGGTACCTTTATGTATGCCCAGATGTCAGTAACAACCCATCCAATTCTTACAGACAAAAAATCAAACCATAGATGTCCATAAACTAAATTATGTGTAATAATTAGAAATGATACAGGAATAAAGTATTCAACATGCTTACTGAAATTGATTTAATATTTTGCACAAAAGCTATTGCTTGTTGATGACAGCATCAGATGCCTCCTGTATGGAGAAAGTAGTGGCATGCATTGCTCAGGCGTGATTTGGGCCCCATCCTTCCACACAAACACTCTTCAAATCCTGAAGCTTCTGTAGGCTCCTTCTATGAACACTGAAGTTTATTTCCTTCCAAATGTTTCCATTGGCTTCAAGTCAGTTAATTGGCTGAGCCATTCTAGCAGCTTTATTTTCTTTCTCTGAAACCAATTGACAATTTTCTTGGCTGTGGGTCTGAGAACATTGTCTTGCTGAAAGACCCTGTTTCATCTTCAACATCCTGGTAGATAGCAGCAGATTTTTATCAAGAATTTCTCTGTACATTTGTTCCTTCATCCTTCCTTTAATTACATGACGTTTTTCAATACTGTGTGTAGTTTATGGTGAAATGATGTTCTTTCCACTTTTGGATTATGGCTCCAACAGTTCTCACTGGAACCTTCAGTAGATTAGAAATTCTTGTGTAACCAATCCATCAGCATGTTTTGCAACAATAGGGCTGCAAAGGTCTTGAGAAAGCTCACTAGTTTTATCCATGATGAGATGCTTCCTGTGTGGCACCTTGGGATTGAGACACTTTTTTATAGGTCATCAGTTGAAACCTGCTAATATTTTTTACTAAGTGGCAGGATTTTGTTCTAATTAATGATATATTTCAGCTAGGGTCATTAATTTCCATGGCTTTTTGGACCTCTCTTTCTTCATGTGTTCAATACTTTTTCCCTTTTATCATTTCTCATTATTAAACATAATTTATGGACATCTATATTTTGATTGTGGGTATAAAACTTTGTGTCAAGCATGTGATCCTCGTTTAAACTCGCCTGTGGTAACTAACAGATATGAGCAATATGAAAATCACACCTGAAACAAGATGAAAGGGGAGAAGTTGACTCAATCTTGGCTATGTGTCTGTGTGTGCCACACTAAGGCTGGCTTCACAATAGCGTTCCCCTCCGCAGCGTCCTGCGGAGGGGAACCGCAAGCTGAGCACAGGCACCGCAAGTCTCTATGTTTAACATGGGGACGCAGGTGCCTGCGCTCGGTTGCAGATTAGCGTGCGCACCCTGTGTGCACCCATTCACTGCCATGTATGATTTGTACGTATGCGGATGCATGCGTACAAATCACACACTCTCGTCCGCACCAGGAACGCGACATGTCGCGTTCAGGGTGCGGACGAGAGTGTGTGATTTGTACGCATGCTTACGCATGCGTACAAATCATACATGGCAGTGAATTGGTGCGCACAGGGTGCGCATGCCAATCTGTGCCCGAGCACAGGCACCTGCGTCCCCATGTTAAACATAGGGACTTGAGGTGCCTGTGCTCAACTTGTGGTTCCCCTCTGCAGGACGCTGCGGAGGGGACCGCAAGTGTGAAGGCAGCCTAAGCATGGAGAACAAAAAGAGTAGAAGAAAACACTCTGAGGATTTGAGAACCAAAATTATTGAGAAATATCAACAATCTAAAGGTTACAAATCCATCCCCAGAGATCTTGCTGTTCCTTTGTACATGTTGCACAACATAATCAAGGCGTTTACAACCCATGGAACTGTAACTAATCTGCCTGGACATGGACAGCAGACGAAATTGCTGAAAGGTTGTGATGCAGGATAGTATGGATGGTGGATAAGCAGCTCCAATCAAGATCCCAAAAAAATTCAAGCTTTCCTGCAGGCTCAAGGTGCATCAGTGTCAGAGAGAAGTATCTGTCAACATTTGAATAAAATAAAACAATATGGCAGAAGTCCCAGGAGGACCCTACTGCTGACACAGAGACATAAAAAGCTAGTTTGCCAAAATGTACATGAGAAAGCCAAAATCTAAGGGACCCGTCACACGGTACCACCTCGCCGGAGATGTCGGCGGCGACTGGCGGGAGCACGCATGCTTTTGGTGCTCCGCCAGCGTCACCGCCCCCCGTTTACACAGGGAGACACCTCCGGCAATGCACCGGCGAGCTGACAGGCGGCATTGCCACCGGGGTGTCTCAAAACCCCAGCGGCGATGCAGTACAATGGGAGCCATCGCCTGTCAGGTCGCCGGTGGCCGTTTACATGGGGCGATGTGTACACATTGCCATAGATCGGTTGCCTGGTTTCAGAGCACTGCTCTGAAACCAGGTGACCAGTAAAAGGCATCCCCATCACCTAATTACATTAGGCGATGCAGGGGCGATATCAGTGCCGATAGGCCACGCCCCTGCATCACCTAATAAATCAGTGGTACCGTCGCCACGTGTGACAGTACCCTAAAGCTTTTGGTAAAGCACATCATTCTACTGTTTACCTAAAACAAAATGAGACCTTCAAAGAAAAGAACAATGTACGTACAGGAAAATATTGTGTAGGCTCAAATATGTTTTTGGGTTGTTTTGCTGCTTCTAGCACTAGTTGCTTTAACTGCGTGCAAGACATAATTAGATTTGAAGATTACCAAAGGATTTTGAGTCACAGTATAGTGCTCAGTGTCAGAAAGCTGCTTTTTTTTTTTTTTCTCCTAGATCATGGGTCGTTCAGCATGACAATGACCTCAAACATACTTCAAGAAACCCCCAGAAATGTATGGAAACAAAGCGCTGGAGAGTTCTGAAGTGGCAGCAATGAGTCTGGATCTAAATCCCATTGAACACCTCTGGAAAGATCTTAAAATTGCTGTTGGGAGAATGCACCCTTCAAATATGGGATACCTGGAGACGTTTGCAAAAAAAGAGTGGTCCAAAATTCCAGTTCAGAGGTGTGAGAAGCTTGTTGATGGTTATATGAAGTGATTTATTGCAGTCATTTATTTCAAAGGATGTGCAACTAAATATATCAAGTTGTGGATGCCAACAATTTTGTCTGGCCCATTTTTGGAGTTTTGCGCTAAATTAACTACAATTTGAATTTTTTCTCCGTTTTTTTTTGTGTTGTTTCAGTACACGAAATAAACATGTGTATAACAAAACATGTGTAAGTATAGTAATTTTCTGGGAGAAATTCTTCATTATGTGGAACAATTTCAAGTGTGCCAACACTTTCGGCCAAGACTGTATTCATCATTCCCTGCTGGGGCAAATGTACAGTACCTTTACTCTAGTCCGAATGAATTTCATAATATGTTTTTACCAAAAGAGGGCGATATTTACAATAAATGTAATAAGAAATGGAGCAATAGACAAAATTAAACTAATTTCTTTTTTTATATCGGCATGTTGGTGCAAAGGACAAACCTAATATCGTCAAAGATGGAACAGGTTGCTTCATGAGGAAGACAATGTCGACTACTGAAATGTAAAAAAGTGACAATATCTTCTTCTGTTTTGCATGACTGAGAAAAAAAGAGTGACAGATGGATAGATAGATAGATAGATAGATAGATAGATAGATAGATAGATAGATAGATAGATAGATAGATAGATTTGTTCTTCTCTGTACAATTTTCTCTAGCTACTACAAGATGTTAACGGAGAAGATAAAGTGCAAATCAGATTAGACCTAAGTGAAATTTGCATGTGTTCAACTGCTGGAGAAGACTCAACAGCTGGCTGACTGATGGGCTGGGGGCAAACGCTGGGGGATGGTCACACAAAAGGATACAACATAAAGAGCACACTTCAAAATGTTCTTTAGCAGGGCCAGAGAAAATGCCTACAGATAATGACAGTATATGACAGAGCCAGCAGATCGTTTAATACCATTTTCCATTTTCCACTTAATTACTGTCAGCTGCGGTCTCTGGTTTGCACTCGGGGTGTGCCGCCAACAACTGATAATTTGTATGTACTTAAAATATATGATCAGCTACTAATGAACATTGTTCACAAGACATTGTTCCACTGTCCGAGCGATCACTGTCCTACATACCGTAGAGGTGCGTTTTAGAACATCGGGCCTTTTCACATCTATGTTGGGCATTGCGTTTGGCTGCATTGCATTTTCATTGCGTTAATGGGATATATCAGAATTTGTCAAGTTTGATATTAGATCTGGCATATCTGTAATGGTCCTATTAGGAACACAAGCCATGATACTTGTAGTAAGGCTGGCTTCACATTAGCGTTTGTGTCTGCATGCTGATGGCATGCAGACACAAACGCTGTCAGAAGCAGGGACACTTTGATGTGTCCGCAGCGGATAATGTCCGCCTGCGGACACATCACTATGGAGCCCGGCAGCCAATCGGCGCTGTCCGGGGGCGGGCCGGAGGCGGAGATCAGCGCCGGAGATCTCCGCCCCCCGGCCGCCGGTAAGCTCCGGGACTGTCGGCGGGGAGAACAGCTGATCTGAGAGCTGTTTGAATCTTCCCGCGCCGACACTGTGAGGAGATGTCGGCGCGGGAAGATTCAAACAGCTTTCAGATCAGCTGTTCTCCCCGCCGACATCGCTATGAGATTACAGGCGGCGGGGAGAAGGAGGACAGCAGAGGGTCAGCTGATCTCCCGGTGGCCGTCGGTGAGCTCCTGTGACATCACCGGCGGCCACCGGGAGATTTTTCAATGGGTCCGCAGCGTTCTCCTGCTGTGTCATGCAGAGGACACTGCGGACCCATTGAAGACAATGCTTTTTTTGTACGCTTGGGGACGCTTGCTGATTGTCCAAGCTCCCCAAACGCACAAAAAAACCCAACATGCTGCGTCCCGGGTGCGGATGCTGGACACCGGAAGCAGCAGATATCGTCCGCATCCGCACCCGAACGCAGCAAACGCAGGCACCATGCGTTCCTATGTTAAACATAGGAACGCAGTGCGCATGCGTTTAACTGCGTATGGGAACGCAGCAAAACGCTGCCTTCCCATACGCAAATGTGAAGCCAGCCTAAAAGAGCCTGTCAATTAAAGGGATTGGCCCACCATAACAACTTATCACATATCCACAATCGGTGATAAGTTGCTGATTGTTTGGGGTCTGACTACTGGGACTCCATGATTCTGGGAAGCAGACTCTTTGAGTGGAGCAATAGTTTAGTATGTGCACCAGTGCTCCATTTATAGTATATGCAATTTATGGACAGAGAAGAGTGCTGCAGTCAGATACCTCTATCAGGCCTAACTGTACTTTCAGGTAACTTTTCAGAATAAATTCTCATGAGTAAGGACATGAGGTTGATATATGACAAGTATCCAGCATTACCACCAGATTTTTTTTCCTCTGCACTATCACTTAATTTGCCGTTAACTCTAAGCTAATGTGAGTAGACTAGCTGCTATGATCTCTCCCATACACAGCACACAGAAGGCCGCTTCACACGCTAGGATCTCGTTAACTTTAAGCTTATGTGAGTAGACTAGCTGTTATGATCTCTCCCATACACAGCACACAGAGAATGATTCCTGCTATTCATTAATTTTCAGCACACAAACAGGAGCATAGAGTGAATTATACAGCCATAATGAGCATGGTAAATGTGAATCCAGCTCTAGGGTGAGGTAAAGTACTTGTCTGAAACCTCACCACAAACTTACTGTGTCTTCCCCTGCCTTTCCTCACTTTACTCCTCACTGTCCTTCCCCTTCCATAAAGTTTAATCCTCACCCCTCACTATGGTGGCAGTTTGTCTTGACAACAAGACCGATTCGAGCAGTTCTTCAGAGTGTATGAAACGTTTTGTAGGCTGGTGGGAAAAGAAGAAGAGGCTCATAAGTGGAGTAAGAAGCAGAATTCTCTGATAAGATATATTACAAGGTTTTTCATATATATATCCTCTTGTTTCATGCAACGTTTATTAAAAGTATAGTTGTGATTTAAATAATAAGAAAATAATCTACATACTATTGAGAGCAGATCTAAACATTACTTTTACAGAAATTTATAAAATGACAGTTATCATTCACTTTCATGCATATAAATTTGTATGGCGGGTCTCAGTGCTGGAGAAGGAACAAAGCAAATACTAAAACATTCAGGTTCAGGTTATTTATACCGAATATCATGAATTATTCCAGTATTTGTCACTACTAATGAACCTAATGTAATTGGGGAACTCCAGCATTTTTCTGGGATATCTTCCAGAAAAATGCTAGAGTTCCCCATTGACTTGCATCAGGTTCGTTATTTGTGACGAATACTGGAATAATTCATGGTATTCGGTATGAATAACCCGAACCCGAATATTTTAGTATTCACTCATCACTATTTATTTATCCTTCCTTGCTGATAACAGGGAACAATTAATTGTATTCAGGTTCACACGATAAGACCTGTGTCCTACTTGCAAGAGTGATGCAAGAGCCTCGAATCACATCATCCGACAAGGCCGACAGCTCTCTGGACAGAAGCGTGAAGCTCCATAGAAATACATGCAGCTGCAGCTCCGGTTCGGAGAGCCATCAGCCGTGTCAGGTAATGTGAATCGAAACTTGTGTGAATCTCTCAATGGGGAGGGTACAGCTGTGCTGGGGGAGAAAATGGCTAGAAAGTTGGATGAGTGTTGAAACTAGGGATTGGGGGAAGAGGGTATTCATTATACAGGACGGGAAGATAGTGCAGATAGTGACCTAGGCACAAATAATGAAATCGGGGGTGGCAGGGGGGGGTGAGGTTAGAACAGTCAATATAGTAGGAAGCAATAGAGGTAAAGAGAGATGCATAAAGTGTATGTACACTAATGCCAGAAGTCTCACCAACAAACTGAAGGAATTAGAATTAATTTTATTGGAAAATAATTATGACATGGTTGGGATATCGGAGACATGGCTGGATGAGAGCCATGACTGGGCTGTTAATTTACAGGGCTATAGTCTGTTCAGAAATGACCGTACAAATAAGCAAGGGGGAGGTGTATGTTTATATGTAAAATCATCCTTAAAACCCATCCTTTGTGATAATATATGTGAATCTAATGAAAATGTAGAGTCCCTATGGGTGGAGATAAGGGGAGGGTGAAAAATAATAAATTACTGATAGGGGTTTGTTATAAGTCCCCAACAATAATGGAAGTGGAGGAGAATATGCTCATAAAGCAAATAGATGAAGCAATGACTCAGGGAGAAGTCATTATTATGGGGGACTTCAAATATCCTGAACAGAAACCTGCAGTTCCAGCAAAGTTAATAGGTTTTTGACAATTATGAGAAACAATTACCTTTCACAACTGGTTCAGGACCCAACAAGAAGGGGAGCACTGTTAGACCTAATATTAACCAACAGGCCGGACCACATATCAAATATACGGGTTGGAGGTCACCTGGGTAATAGTGATCACAAAATAATACGTTTTCATGTATCCTTTAATAAGATGTGTAGTAGAGGGGCTACAACGACACTAAACTTCAGGAAGACAAATTTCCAATGGTTGAGAGATGATCTTAGTGCAATAAACTGGGACGATGTCCTGAGACATAAAAGTACACAAAGCAAACGGGAAATGTTTATTAGCATCCTGAATAGGAGCTGTGCACAATATACCGTATATACTCGTGTATAAGCCGAGTTTTTCAGCCCAAAATTTGGGCTGAAAAGTCTCCCCCTCGGCTTATACACGGGTCAATACGGTAGTCGGGGCCGCTCATTATATATGCACTGCTTCCCCCTGTCAATCAGCGGCAGGGGGAAGCAGTGCATATATGCCCCCAAATGCTGGCACTCTCCCCCCTTGTAAGGGCCCCCCCTCCACTGCGTATCTTACCATCCCGGTCTTCTGCACAGCGCCGCTCCTTGGTGCTCCATTCTTCATGCTCCCGTCCTGCTACATCTGGGATCTCCGGCCGTCGCAGGCATATGACGTCATCGCGCGACGGCCGGGGATCCCGGATGCAGCGAGGACGGAGCATGGAGAATGGAGCACCGAGGAGCGGCGCTGAGCAGAAGACCGGGATGGTAAGATAAGCAGCGGGGGGGAGGTCCCATACAAGGGGGGCGAGTGCCAGCATTTGGGGGCTGCTATATACCCCCTGGGGGCTGCTGTATACTACCACTGGGGCTGTATATACCACTGGGGCTGTATATACCTCTGGGGCTGCTGTATACTACCACTGGGGCTGTATATACCACTGGGGCTGTATATACCTCTGGGGCTGCTGTATACTACCACTGGGGCTGCTGTATACTACCACTGGGGCTGTATATACCACTGGGGCTGCTGTATACTACCACTGGGGCTGTATATACCACTGGGGCTGTATATACCTCTGGGGCTGCTATATACTACCACTGGTGCTGTATATACCACTGGGGCTGCTGTATACTACCACTGGGGCTGTATATACCACTGGGACTGCTGTATACTACCACTGGGGCTGTATATACCACTGGGGCTGCTGTATACTACCACTGGGGCTGTATATCCCTCTGGGGCTGCTGTATACTACCACTGGGGCTGTATATACCTCTGGGGCTGCTGTATACTACCACTGGGGCTGTATATACCACTGGGGCTGCTGTATACTACCACTGGGGCTGCTGTATACTACCACTGGGGCTGCTGTATACACCTCGGGCCTGCTGTATACTACCACTGGGTCTGCTGTATATACCTCTGGGGCTGCTGTATACTAACTACTGGGGCTGCTGCTGCATATACCACTGGGGCTGTTGCTGTATACTACCACTGGGTCTGCTGTATATACCTCTGGGGCTGCTGTATACTACCACTGGGGCTGCTGCTGTATACTACCACTGGGGCTGCTGCTGTATACTACCACTGGGGCTGCTGTATACACCTCGGGCCTGCTGTATACTACCACTGGGTCTGCTGTATATACCTCTGGGGCTGCTGTATACTAACTACTGGGGCTGCTGCTGCATATACCACTGGGGCTGTTGCTGTATACTACCACTGGGTCTGCTGTATATACCTCTGGGGCTGCTGTATACTACCACTGGGGCTGCTGCTGTATACTACCACTGGGGCTGCTGCTGTATACTACCACTGGGGCTGCTGTATATACCTCTGGGGCTACTGTATACCACACTGCTGGGGGCTGTATACCTGTGCTGGGGTCCACCCTCGGCTTATACACGAGTCAATAGGTTTCCCAGGTTTTGGGGCAAAAGTAGGGGGGTCGACTTATACACGGGTCGGCTTATACACGAGTATATACGGTATACCCTATGGGAATAAACATGCTAGAAGTAGGAGGAAACCACTATGGCTAAATAGAGCTGTAGAGGGCACAATAAGTGACAAAAAGAAAGCATTTAGGGAATTAAAGCAAGTAGGTAGTGATGAGGCATTAAATAAATACAGAAAATTAAATAACATCTGTAAAAGCAAATCAAGGCAGCAAAGATAGTGACAGAGAGACTCATTGCCAGAGAAAGTAAAAAGAATCCCAAAATATTCTTTAACTATATAAATAGTAAGAAACTAAAAAATGATGGTGCTGGCCCCTTTAAAAATAATCTGGGTAAAATGGTGGATGAGGATGAGGAAAAGCCAATATGCTAAATGACTTTTTTGCAACAGTATTTACACAAGAAAATCCCATGACAGACAACATGATCAGTGATAACAAAAAGTCTCAATTAAATGTCACCTGCTTAACCCAAGAGGAAGTACGGCACCGTCTAAAAATCACTAAAATTGACAAATCCCCGGGCCCGGATGGGATACACCCCAGAGTGCTGCAGGAATTAAGTACTGTCATAGATAGACCATTATTTTTAATCTTTAAAGATTCCATAATAACAGGGTCTGTACCACAGGACTGGCGTATAGCCCCAATATTCAAAAAGGGGACAAAAATTGAACTTGGAAATTATAAGCCAGTAAGCTTAACCTCTACTTTGGGTAAAATCCTAGAGGGTTTTCTCAGAGATGCTATACTGGAGTATCTGAAAAAAATAACCTCATGAACCCAATATCAACATGGGTTTACAAGGGACTGTTCCTGTCAATGTCGCACCCCAAGGGTTAATGTGCCACAGAAACATCAACACAGGTTTACTCCCCACACAACACTACACTAGAAAGTGGGAGGAGCTTAGGTGGCACCTGCACTAGTGGGAGGAGCTAAAGTTGTTTACCACAGAGCAGGAGTGACAGTTAGTTAGTTTAGTTTGGAGTGAGTCTGGAGCAGGAGCAGAGTCAAGTAGAAGTGGAGGTCCTGAGAGGTCTTAGGAGAGGAGACAGAGGAACAGAGGAACATACCCGGGATAAAGAGTTCCCTGTCCCAGTGGGCTCCACATCAATCTAATCTGATAAGCTTCTATGAAGAGGTAAGTTCTGGACTGGACCAAAAAAATGCAGTGGACGTGGTGTATATGGGCTTTTCAAAAGCTTTTGATAAGGTGCCACACAAAAGGTTGATACATAAAATGAGAGCAATGGGGATAGGGGAAAATATATGTAAGTGGGTTAAGAACTGGCTCAGTGATAGGAAACAAAGGGTGATTATTAATTGAACACACTTGAGAATAGGTCACAGTTAACAGTGGGGTACCACAGGGGTCAGTGTTGAGCCCAATCTTTTTTAACATATTTATTAAAGTTATCCTCTCACCTCCAGAATGCCTCTTAAGCTCCCAAAACATGTCCCTGCAGCCTCCTATCACTAATCTCACACTCCTTTTGCTTCCTAAAATCATCCTGTGAAAGTGCATAAAAACGTTTTAATACTTACTCTCATTAGTGATTATAATTAGCAGGGGCTATACTACGGCCATTGCACACCGTCAGTCGTGCTTCTTCTATTGTACCTGTAGAAGCACGACTGACGGTGCGAAACGGCCGTAGTATAGGCTACTCCCCCGTCCTCCGTCCCGCACCCTCCACTTTGTAAGAACCCCACAAGAAAAAAAAATAAAGGCTGCAAAAAGAATCCTGTATGCGGCTCCTACTTGATATTGGAAATATATGTTGACCTAGTCTGGGGAACAATGTGACTGACATACAGGAACAAGGATGTCCTGAGAGTTTCCATATGTGTTTATTTAATGATATATGGGCCACATGTAGCGTCATACATTTGTGGCCTAGCAAATAAAGGAACATGACCACATTGAACAATAGCCACATATATGTAGAGGACACACAAAAATAAAAAAATCTGTTTGGAAACAGACGCAGGGACGTAACTGCAAAGAATGAAGAATAACGACTTTAATTTGTCTCCTTGTTTACATGTGTTTACTTGGATTCAGCAGAATAAGAAATGCCAAGGAGTATAATGATGTACGCACGGGAGATCAAATATGGCGGCCTTTGCCATTAACCAACGCCAGTCAATCGGAAGACAGTACTTGCCACCAATCGGCACAGACAGGGTGCAGGAAACACAACGCCAAGGCACGCCTACGGGATTGTGTTCACGATCCCAGAAATCAAAAACTTGATTGTTATCGCGGTGTCACACACAAATATGCCGCAGGTTTGCTGATCACAGATTTAGCAACAGGATCTCAAATCTGCGATCCAAAGATTTATCGCACCCATATCTCGGTTTTACACGCAATGACGTCCTAACGATGTCGTTTGAGCGATGAAACACCTGTGACATATCAGCGATATCTCTCAGGATATCTCTGCGTGTAACAGTACCCTAACACAAATAGACAATTGACATCATGTCCAACTAAGACACTTATGTAACTAAGTACTGGAGGATGTAATTTGTTATTAACTCCTGTTGGTTAAAGTGCATGAATAGTAATGATCAGACACCGGAGGTAGCAGACGGGAACAATCTGCACGGCATAGTTCACATTGTGTTCTTCATTCCAGTCTGGAGTGTGGTGCATCACTTTGTAAAGATCCTGCCTGAGCTCTGTTATTACAGAATTGTCACCACTAGGTGGCGCATCATTACCAGGTCTAACTTTACTGTATGTACCAGGACCAAGGAAAAAGTAGCAGCTGTATCTGTGCACTTGTGAACCTACATGAGTATTTCCAACAAATGGAAAGAGACCTGCCAAGCATGTGAATGTTAATCATCACACGTGCAAAAATATTTGGTTTGCAATGAATCAGTGAATCTAAGCTGGCTATTAGGGTCAGGGCTGATTGTTCATTGTACCCAGGGTCACCCTTCATATAAAACACTATTCAAGGGCAATTTATAGAATACATAATCTTAAGGTCAACCGTTTGGGGATCGATTACCAAAATGTCTTCACGGTTTTCCTATCATAGGGGTTGTGCCTGAGACCAGATGGTCAAACACACCTGTAGGGAAACCAGCTCTGTGATGGCGCAGACCCTAGAGAGCCGTGATTGATGGTTACTGATAATCAGCAGCCATCTGCCCCATACAAGAAGCAGTCTGTGATACTGTCCCCCAGGCTCCCTGCCTCTGATCCTTTCCTGTCATTGTTAATGTAATATAGCAATCTTGAATTATTTTATTACAACTGGAAATCCCCATTAGCAGTGATGGTGGGGCCAAGTGGGAAGCGTGCCATTTTCTGGAATGTTAGTGAATAATATTATTGGAAGTGATTCATTTAAAGAGTGGACCAGAAAGAGCACTAAAAGACTTTTAGTAAAAGTTCGTTCTTCAAACACAATCTCCTTTTTCTGCTGGGAACATGTGCAGGTTATTCCAGGTTGGTGTCTGTCAGATGGTGTTTTTTTTCTTGCACTTGAGATTTCAGGACAAGTTGCTCCAAGGGTTATTACAAGCAGCTCAAGGTTAGCTGTGGTCACTGTATACCTATGGCCAGCAGGTGGCGCTGTAGGTTGGTTATTGTCAGGCTCTTCCCAGCAGAAGTCTTCTTAGCAGAGGGGAATAATTGTTACCAGGAAACCTTAGGAGATCAGAACCAGGAAACTTTATCATTGTGCAGCTCTGAAAGAGGCACATATTCCTGATAACAAAACCTGGAAATACTGGGAAATTAGGAATAGTTAATGAAGCCCCAACATAGTCTGTGGCACAGCACTTAAATGTATCTGATAGTATGGAACAGTGGTGTAAGCTCATGGGCCCAATGCAAGAGCTCCAGTGGGGTCTTTAATAGCAATTTATCTTTTACTACAGGCAAAAGGGACATTTGGGCCCCCCAGGCTGCAGGGTGCGATTGCAACCTCTGCAGTTAAGTGTTTTGGTGGGGTCTGGTGGTAGAACACATGCACGCTACGCCAAGCTGAGCGTACATGTACATGTATGTACAGTGGTTGGGGTGCACCAGCTCCAGGGGAAATTTGACAAGAACCTGATTAACCTAAAAGTAAAGGTTTTGTGTTGTGCAAAAAAACAACAACAAAGTATCCAAAAACAAACATGCAAACTTTAGCAGATGGCCCATCTGAAGTCAGTCCCCATAGTTCCTGGAAGGTCACAGCAAGGATTGGGACACTTATATGTAGAATATTGGCAGATACAGGTAGTGAGGGGTTAATAAATAGTATATAAAATACACCCCTGCGCCAGTGACTCCTGTCTGTGTAGTGCTTTCCTCTGATTACCTCTGTCTAGTCCAGGCTCCCAGCCCTGGCTGCACATTCCTCCTGTTTAGCCTAGTCTAGTCTGATTCCCTGTGTCTGGTAATAATGTGTTCTGCTGGGACCAGTGAGCAGAGCCCAGTACATGTAATGTGTGCTGTCCTCCTCACACGTGTCCACACAGCTGCAGGAAAGGGTTAATGATGGAGCATGCTGCCAGGGAGGAGGATGAGGGGCTCCTATCTCCCCCCAAGAGCATAGATGGAGCAGGTGGACAGTGTCCCTAGAAAGAGAGAAAGGGCCAATTGTCTAATCTCCAAACTGCCACACGCCAGCCCTCCCCCCATTGTGCCCCATACAAATGCTAAACAGCAGCGTGTGCCATTCACAAGCTGCTCCTATTATCTACAGACATGTGCCCTCCTGAAAGAGAGGCAGAGCAATGGCTGCCCATGGGGCCACTGACTATACTGCACTGTTACAGGGTACACACTAGTGTACAATATACTCAGATATATATACTGTTACCTACTGCACTATATATATATATTAGAAATCATATACTGCTACATGTTAACTAGTTTACCATATAATAGTATTAGTGTATACATGTGTATACTGTTACAAACTACATTATATGTATAACTATATATTAGAAATCATATAATATTACTTTTTGCACTATTATACATACATGACACTATAGTGCCATATATGTATAATGCAAAAAGTAATAGTATATGGTATTGCACTTTTGCATGCCCTGCACCCCATGGAACTGCCCATGGCTGCCTGTGCCCCCATTGCCTGCTCTGCTGTCTCCCTCAGGAGTAAGTATAGTGCCCTGTAGCCGGACACACAGTGTGCCCAGAGATATGCCCCTCATGAGGGTGGCATTAGTGTCCTGTAGCCGGACACACAGTGTGCCCAGAGATATGCTCCTCATGAGGGTGGCATTAGTGCTCTGTAGCCGGACATACAGTGTGCCCAGAGATATACCCCTCATGAGGGTGGCATTAGTGCTTTGTAGCCGGACACACAGTGTGCCCAGAGATATGCCCCTCATGAGGGTGGCATTAGTGCTCTGTAGCCGGACATACAGTGTGCACAGAGATATGCCAATCATGAGGGTGGCATTAGTGCTCTGTAGCCGGGCATACAGTGTGCCCAGAGATATGCCCCTCATGAGGGTGGCATTAGTGCTCTGTAGCCGGGCATACAGTGTGCCCAGAGATATGCCCCTCGTGAGGGTGGCATTAGTGCTCTATAGCCGGGCACACAGTGTGCCCAGATATATGCCCCTCATGATGGTGGCATTAGTGCCCTGTAGCCGGACACACAGTGTGCCCAGAGATATGCCCCTCATGAGGGTGGCATAAGTGCTCTATAGCCGAACATACAGTGTGCCCAGAGATATGCCCCTCATGAGGGTGGCATTAGTGCTCTGTAGCCGGACATACAGTGTGCCCAGAGATATGCCCCTCATGATGGTGGCATTAGTGCTCTATAGCCGGACATACAGTGTGCCCAGAGATATGCCCTCATGAGGTTGGCATTAGTGCTCTATAGCCGGGCACACAGTGTGCCCAGAGATATGCCCCTCATGAGGGTGGCATTAGTGCTCTGTAGCCGGACATACAGTGTGCCCAGAGATATGCCCCTCATGATGGTGGCATTAGTGCTCTGTAGCCGGACATACAGTGTGCCCAGAGATATGCCCCTCATGAGGGTGGCATTAGTGCTCTGTAGCCGGACATACAGTGTGCCCAGAGATATGCCCCTCATGAGGGTGGCATTAGTGCTCTGTAGCCGGACATACAGTGTGCCCAGAGATATGCCCCTCATGAGGGTGGCATTAGTGCTCTATAGCCGGGCACACAGTGTGCCCAGAGATATGCCCCTCATGAGGGTGGCACAGTGTACCCTGGCTCTTTCATGTCCCCTGTGTTTCTTTGCAGTCTGCCTGGTAACAGTATGACAAAGGCCATTAGACTTTGAGTCACCGTGAGCCCCCCACAGTCTCCACACACTCCAGCGCTGCCCCCTCCCCCACGTGTGGCCTTCTGGCACAAGCCAGGGTGTTCAGCAGCCCCTATTAGCATTACAATGCCACATCCATTCAGCCAATGAGTGTGAAGCAGTGTGTGAAGCCACGCCCCCTGCTGCTAGCAGATAAATACCGGCGCCGGAGCTTGCGCTCCTCACACTCTGCTTTGGATTCTATCATTACTAACCAGCTTGGATTAACCCCTCACTTCCAAGGAAACCTTGTGGATTTTTCTGGCTGTTTGGCTTCAGCTCTTGTGAATTACTTAAACATTATGACTCTTGAAGAAGTGCACGGACAGGAAGCAGTTGTGGAAAGCGCTGAGAGGTAATTATCGTGCTCTGTGCAGATTGGACATGTGGGGGCACACATAGCGTATATTGTATATAGAGTGTATATAGTGTATAAATCTAGTATATAGTGTTTCTATATTCTATAGTGCATATTGTAGATAGTTTATATAGTTGCAGTTGTACTGATAACTGGGTTGTACATACTTGCATGCTTAGCTTTTATTATGGGGTACATAGGAATAGACATTGGCATTAGTGCACTGTGCATGGTCTCATTGGCATAGATCTAAATGCTTGTGTATCTTTGTGTTTTAGGATGGACAGTGCTGGTAAAGCCCTCCATGAGCTGCTCATTTCGGCCCAGAGACAGGAGTGTCTGACTGTCGGAGTCTATGAGTCTGCCAAAGTCATGAATGTGTAAGTATCGTCCTCCCTGGCATTGTACCCACGCACACCCATTACTCACACACACGTAACGCATTGCCCACGCACAGACAGCACGGCTAATGTTTCATTCTTTTCTCCTTTTGCAGAGATCCTGATAATGTGACTTTCTGCATTCTGGCTGCTGATGAGATCGATGAAGGGGACATTGCCCTGCAGATCCACTTCACCCTGATTCAAGCCTTCTGCTGTGAAAATGACATCAATATTGTACGTCTGAATGACACTGAGAAGCTGGCAGAGATCCTGGGCAGCGCTGATGAGTCTGGAGAACCCAAGGATCTGCACTGCATCCTTATTACGGTAAGTGTCGTGTTCTGCTTATCTGCAATGACTTGGCAATGTTCCCTTGGCTGTGTCTCAATCTTTTTCTTGTGAACCGTTTACTTATGTACTGTTCTTTCTCATTTCTCAGAACCCTAGTGAGGATGCCTGGAAAGACCCAGCTTTAGAGAAACTTGGTCTATTCTGTGAAGAAAGCCGCAATGTGAATGACTGGGTGCCCTCTATTACCCTGCCTGAGTGAAGAACTACAAGTGCATTACTTGGTGAAAGCCTTTTTGCATTCTTATCACGGTGTTGTGCACCTGGTTGGGCCAGCTGCATTCCCAAGTCTGTGGATTACGCTGGTTGAGGTCGGAATATGTCGCCAAGACTGGCAAGATGTTGGCTCTTGTGGAGCAAAAGAGTAAGGAGGAAGATTGACATGAACTGATCTACAGAAGGGATGGTTCACACCAGTGCAAAGCCTCCTAATAGCACTGAGGATGGGGCAGTCATACCGTGGAGTTGGAGTAATATTGCATGTTTGCAAGCCTGGAAGGACTTTTGCAAAGTGGAAATGCTTTATTTCGGATTAGATGATACAAGAAAGACTATGGCAGATGGGAAACAACTTGACATGCTGAGATCTTATGGAATTACATTTTGAGCTTATTATGAACTTTTGGACTGATCTACATATACTAGAAAAATTAAGAAGAATCTGGACTTTTTTGTCTGATACTCTTGTTCTTGTCTCTGCATGTGAGACAATATCCTGAAGCAACTATGAACTTTATATATTTAATATATGAACTATATTGCTGTCATGTAACCATTCACTATTTTATCTGTCTGCATTTTTGCTGACTTTTTAAAAACTTTATTGTGCTTCAATAAATCATTTGAATTTAACTTTTTTCGTCAGTCTTCTGTCATCATACCACTTGGGTATTAATAATAAAGGTCCAGCGCTGACAATGCATATAAATGCATATGTGAAAAAGTGTATAAAATGAAATAAAAATAAATTATATTGCATGCACACACACACACTGAGTATGCAGGCTTTTGTCTGCATCTTCTGCTTCCCTTTCTTCCAGCACAGGAGGGGCTTGTCTGTCCAGATAAACTATAGCAGAGGCCCCTAATTCTTCCTATTCAATCTGATAATTTGACCTCTCACCCTTGTGCAACAGCTGCTTATCGCAACGGCTTGCAGAAGGGAGACTCTGCATTTTAAATTAGTGTATTATTATTCTAGTAGGAGGTCTTCAGAGACCAGTTTCTATTTTGCTCTGTAGCTGCAGCTGGCCATGTGTCACTATAAAGGGATTTTCCTGTGTCTGTTATAAGAAAGAACACAAAAAATCCATATGCCACCTCCCACCCTGCTATGTAGAAGGCTCACTGTAAGCAGCACACTTGCAAACTTCTATAATGCCATGATATGTTCTACAATAATTGGGAAAAGTTTTACTCTTCAAAGGGTTAATAGGTAAGCCAACTACTATACTAATGTGCTGATAAAACACAATTGGTGGCTTATGAGGGCAAACTCAGGTTATCGTGCACCTTGACCCACACTGGCAAGTGCTTACTACTAATCAGTATGCCAGTGAATTGTCCATGGCTCTGAGTTTCCAGGAACCAACTCTTTGCACCTTGTGTGCTTTGTGCAAGCATTGTGTCCCTGCAGAGATCCTTGGTGTAACTGCCAAGAATGCTATGAGAACCGTGACAACCACACAAACAAAGTTGTAGAGAGTACGAACAAGGCGCGCTGTGCTGGAACAGTCAGAGGTATTATAGTAGAAGAATATGACGGCCAACGAGACATAGAGATTGTATACACAAGTTCCTAGAGAAAGGTCAAATTGTTCTTCTATTGGAGCAAGGAGAAACTGTATTCTAGGTAGTAAATCACTACCATACTGTTCACTGATTTTAGAAGCACACTGTGTTTCATGGCAAGCATTCATTCCAAAAGACGTACATAATGCTCTTCTAGCCATCCAAGTTACATTTTTTTTTTGTGCCTAGTGTATTTTACTTCTTGAGAACTTGATAACCTTTGGATGGACAAAATGTCTTAAGGTACCTTTACACACAGAGAGATCTGTGCAGACATTGCTTGCAACTCACTGATTGCAGTGAAATCATGGACACATTGTTACATTTGTACACGGCAACAAGATGGAACAATGCGTCCATGATTTCACTGCAACCAGTGAGTTGCAAGCAAGGTCTGCACAGATATCTGTGTGTAACGGTACCTTTAGGGATACACAAGATTAACTGAAACCATGGCGCCATATCTGAATATATAATATTCTTCACCATAGCCTTGGAGGTTCCCAGTTACATTGACCCCTAGGTAACAGGGATCAGAGTCTGTAATGCAAATAGCCTACATGTAATTTTCATATAGTGGTTATACAAATGAGGTTTATTTGATTACATTTTACAGGCCCTAGAAGAAATGGCACCAACTTCCCTGCAAGAGACAGACAAGTTTCTTCAGAGCCTCGGGGTCCTGAGTATGCAAATCTGGAGAAACAATGAACTGATTTACTCTTCTTGCTGCATACAATGTAGAAACCCCCAGTGTTTTACATTTCTGGTTTTACAGTTTAAAATGGTTTGTTAGCTGAGACTGAATTTTCATCAGTGCATTCAGGTTACTACTCCATTTAAACCCGTGAATCAATATCTCACACAATTATCAAACCCACTTTAGTCAGGTAATCAATAAGTCCGTTGGATACAGGTATGAATTTATAAAAAATATACAATCTTTATTAAGGATTATCAATACAACAATTTAAAATCCTTATGAATAATATCAATAACAAGGTGAAAAATATGACCATATACATATCAAAGAGTGGTCACTGGATATCTATGGACAAATAGAGTCAGTGCCATATCTGGTGGTGAATAGTTAGGGAAGGCCCGGTGACCATATAGGAGGCATATACATGGGAACAGAACCTATTTGGGGTTTACATACAGTATCATGGAATTTTCCCATATGTATATATTCAGCAAGGTTAAGATGAGTTTGTTGCTCATCAAGGAGTAGTTACACAATTCCCTACAAAATTAATTGGGCTGTATTTCAGTAAATTTTCTCCTCCTGTGGCTTGAATATCAATGGGAGTTTTCCTGGCCTGTACAGGGTGCTGGAGTTTATAGACCCCTTGATTCACTATGCATTCAGCGTTTTTATATTCTACATACGGTATAGTCACAATATAAATCCAAAGAATTACACTGAATATTCATTAGTAGTGAGGGTAATCAGATTCACAAGCAGCGATGTTAGGTGAATACCATTACATCACCACAAGGTCTCATCAACCTTTCCCCTCAGGGTACTCACTAATATGAACCTATACTGTGAGATCAACCTGCACATAATGTGAGTATCACAGGGTCAGACAACACACAAGCACCATGAAAGTAAACTTCATTTAAGGACCATATCCACATACCTCCCAGATCTTGTTACCGGTCACACTGGACCTCCACCTCACCCTGACGCGTTTCGTCTAACAAGACTTTATCAAAGGGTAGTGTGCCATGTGAGGGACAGATTCGGGGATTTATATAGTGTACTAGATTAATTGTGAAGTTAGAATACCTGTGCGTCCCTTCCTCCTCCTCCACTCTCGGCGTCAGTGCTGCGCGACCGCTCCCGGTCACGTGATACGCCCCACTTCCGGTCGGTGGAACGCAGAATCCGGAAGCCGCGTCATAGAGACGCTTCTCCGGGCCGCGGCCATGTGACCGGAAGGGGGCGCATCCGGAAAGCTCCACACTGCAATGACGCTCAGGGAGGCGGGGAAAGGACGGAAAGGCCACCTTATTTATTACTAAGTTGCTAAGCAACCCGAATTTCATCAAGATTTACACAAATTGCATCTGTATATCATCAGATTAGAATATTATCACAAATTTAGCCCAAAGATCATAGAATAAATGAGGTTATCAAAAATACCACTCATCATACATAAAGTGCAAAATATAGTGCAGAGACTGCCACACATGTAAACATGACATAGTGGTAGAAATATATCAATGGAAGTGAAAATAGTCATATATCTCTGAAAATTACATACAATATAAATAAGAAAAATAATAAAAATAGTGCTTAGAAAGGTGATCCCTTGAAGAAGTCGAGTTCTTTATCATCTTTTCATTAAACCAATCAACCATACGATATCCACATGATAATAATTCACAAGGAAATTTCTAAAATATAATAAACACATTTGTGATTAAAATCATTTCTAAGAATATCTAAAACCAACCAACCACCCCCCTCCTCCCGGTTGCCGGTGAAAATCTACAAGGAGAGCTGTGTAAAACAACTACAAGAACGCACTGAAACCAAAATGTTCATTAAGACCAAAGGGAGCCACAGTATTGAGCCTGTAGATCCATTTGCTCTCAACCTGTCCTAGGGCTTTACTCAGATTCCCTCCCCTTTGACCCAGGGAGATCTTATCAATGCCTATAACTTTTAACAGACTAGAGTTACTCTGATGCTTATAGAAGAAGTGTTTTGGTATCGTTTTCAAACTGGACGGACTATCAGTACCAGCCCCCTTCTCTATGTCCAGGACATGTTCCCTAGTGCGGATGCGTAGTTCACGAGTAGTCATGCCTATGTAAATTTTATTACATGGGCATTTGGCCATATATATCACTCCCTTTGTGGAGCAGCTAATATGATGCCTTATTTCATAGACCCTGGAGTTGTCAAAATTATGAAAAGTTTTGCTTTTCAGCATGTTAGCACATGCCTTGCAGCCCCTACATGGGAAAAAGCCTTGAATGTCCAACCAATTGCCTTCGCAGTGCGGGACTTGAAGCTGACAGAGCGGCGCGGCTGTACTACGTCACCCGGCGCCGGAAATGACGCGGATCGCGTCATACAGCCCCCACACTGAAGCCCGGACGCTATGGGAGAGCGGGGAGGCGCGCAGGGAGGCGGCAATTTGAATCTAGGATGAAGATCACGCCTGAATAGGCGTGATATGATGAAGAGGGGCAGCTCTGGCTGAGTGACTATGAATAGCATAGTCACTCATTATCATCAGTAATGAGGTACTATAATAACGTTTTTATTCACTTTGACTATGTGCATTTAGGAGCTAAAAAGAGTGTAGGGAAAGTGTTAATATGCTCTAGGGACAGCTTTTAATAGCTTAGGAGGTGTTTTGGGGGTGACAGGATCCCTTTAATGAGGGAATCACTCTTAAACTGATTTGATTAACAGATCAGTACATCTTAAGTTCATACAATACGGTGTACGAAATGTCACCAAGCAGTTAAATGCAATGCATTTCCCAGGAGGGTTGATTTGAGAGGTATTGGGGCGGCTTCACTGCGGTCAGGTCCGGTCCAGGGCTGTCAGGGATGAACCTGACAGCCCCGGACTGGATCAGCACACAGAACTGGAGGGCTAATTTGCCCTCCGGCCAATGCTGATAGGTCAGGACCGTACAGGATTTGTTTCTGTCCTGTTTTTCACCGGTCCCAAAAATGATGCCTGTAATGTTTTTGGGCTCCTGTGACAAAACGGGACAGAAACGAATCCTGTCCTGTCCGGCACACATCATGGGAGCCTATGGAACTGGATTCGGGAAACAACAGAATCGTTTCCCAGATCCGGTCCCAGGGTACAGAGCTCCTGGAGCGCCTGGTCTACTCCCGCCTCACCCGTTACCTCTCCGCTCACTCTCTTCTAGATCCATTACAGTCTGGTTTCCGCCCCCTTCACTTTTCAGACACTGCCCTCATCAAAGTGACCAATGACCTTCTGACAGCAAAACTTAATGGTGACCACTCTCTGCTTATTCTCCTTGACCTCTCTGCAGCTTTTGACACTGTCGACCATCAGCTCCTACTCTCTATGCTGCACTCCATTGGCATAAAGGACACTGCTCTTTCCTGGCTCTCCTATCTTTCTGACCGCTCTTACAGTGTATCATTCGCTGGCTCCACTTCTTCCCCTCTTCCTCTCACTATTGGAGTCCCTCAGGGTTCAGTCCTTGGCCCTCCTCTCTTCTCTCTCTACACAGCCCCGATTGGACACACCATCAGCAGATTTGTCTTCCAGTACCATCTTTATGCTGATGACACACAACTATACACTTCAGCCCCTGATCTTACCCCTGCGGTATTAAACAACACCAATGACTGACTAGCTGCAGTTTCATGTCCGCTCTCTATTTGAAACTAAACCTTTCCAAAACTGAACTACTTCTGCTCCCCCTATCCACTAACCTCCCTAAATCGGACATCTCTTTCTCAGTTTGCGGCGCCACGATAACGCCTAGGCAGCAGGCTCCCTACACCAATCTCTCCTTCTCCCACACACAATCTCTCGTTCGCTCCTGTCGCTTACACCTGAAGAATATCTCTAGAGTCCGCCCCTTTCTCACCATGGAAACAACAAAAACCCTCACCGTGGCCCTAATCCATTCCCACCTTGACTATTGCAATTCTTTATTAAGCGGCCTTCCCCTCACCAGACTTTCTCCTCTCCAGTCCATCCTTAATGCAGCAGCCAGGATCACCCATCTGGCCAATCGTTACTCAGATGCCTCTGCTCTGTGCCAGTCATTGCACTGGCTGCCCGTACACTACAGGATCAAATTCAAATTGCTTGTTCTGACCCACAAAGCTCTTCACAATGCAGCACCCCCTTACATCTCCTCCCTCATCTCTGTCTATCACCCCACCCGCTCTCTACGTTCTTCAAATGACCTTTGACTAACATCTGCACTAATCCGATCCTCCCACTCCCGGCTCCAAGACTTCTCCAGAGCTGCGCCAATCCTCTGGAATGCTTTAATCCAAGAAATCGGGACTATCCACAACTTCCATGGCTTCAGACGATCCCTAAAAACACATCTTTTTAAGGCGGCCTATCATACTCCCTAATAGAAGTCCTTTGTACTGTAGCTAGTGAAGGGCTATCTCTCTTGACATTACTCTTCTACAAACTCCACCAAAGCAAAAAGGTCTACAGTACACAGACTGTTTGATTACCATCCATGTAAGCTTATTTCTATGCCCCATTTCCTCAAGATGCCTGGACCATGAGTGCAATAAGTCCCTGTGCCTTGTGCAACCCCTATCCCGTTGTAGATTGTAAGCTCTTTTGAGCAGGGTAACCTTCATTTCTTGCTTTATTTATGGTATTTTCTTTTTTACATTGATTCTATGCCTATTGTTTTGTATCAATTATTGTACTGTATTCGTTCTCTACTGTAATTACTTACTGTATTATATTTTCTGTACTCTAACCCCTACATTGTACAGCGCTGCGGAATATGTTGGCGCTATTTAAATAAAGATTTATTATTATTATTATTATTATTAAAAACAGGATCCAACGAACAGGAACAAAACCGTAGTGTGAAGCCAGCCTTACACGACCGCAATATTGGATGCAATTTCACTTGCAATTTGCTGGTTGCAGTGAAATCATGGACACATTGTTCTATTTTGTTGCCATGTACAAATGAAACAATGTCTCCATAATTTCACTGCAATCAAAATTGCAAGTGAAATTGCATGCAATGTTGTGACGAGTAACGGTACCCTAAGGGTACCTTTACACATCGTAACATTGCATGCAATTTCACTTGCAACTTACTGGTTGCAGTGAAATCATAAACACATTGTTCCATTTGTACATGGCAACAAAATAGAACAATGTGTCCATGATTTCACTGTAACCAGCAAATTGCAAGTCAAATTGCATGCAATGTTGCGACGTGTAAGGGCCACTTTACACACACCAACTTATCTGTCCAACTTCTGAACAACTTACTGGTTGCAGTGAAATCATGGACACATTGCTCCA
Organism: Allobates femoralis; assembly: GCA_033576535.1. Classification (NCBI taxonomy): domain Eukaryota; kingdom Metazoa; phylum Chordata; class Amphibia; order Anura; family Aromobatidae; genus Allobates; species Allobates femoralis. The sequence continues at coordinate 578,389,822 of JARQOC010000003.1, forward strand.
TTTTGTGGCTGTGAACAAATGGAACAATGTGTCCATGATTTCACTGCAACCAGAAAGTTGGTCAGAAGTTGGACAGATAAGTTGGTGTGTGTAAAGTGGCCCTTAAGCCCCGTCACACTAAAGGCCACTTTACACACACAGATATCTGTGACCAACTTCTAAACAGATCTCTGGTTGCAGTGAAATCATGGACACATTGTTACATTTGTACACAGCCACAAAATGGAACAATGTGTCCATGATTTCACTGCAACCAGAGATCTGTTCAGAAGTTGGTCACAGATATCTGTGTGTGTAAAGTGGCCTTAAGCAAGATCGCTGCTAAGTCACAAGTTTGGTGACGCAACAGCGACCTCACAAGCGATCTCGGTATGTTTGACACTTAGCAGCAGCGACCAGGCCCCTGCTGTGAGATCGCTGGTCGTGTCAGTGTTGCTGGACCATTTTTTGATTGTTGGGGTCCCGCTGGGCAGCATGCACCGCCTGTCTATTGATCTCCATGGCAACCGGATGCTTACCGCAGCCGCCAGCTCCACAGAGATCTCCAGGATATGCAAACAGCGTTTCCTGAGCGCTCTGCAAAAGCGGATATCCTGTGGAGCCATCGGCTGCAGTAAGCGTCCGGTTGCCATAGGGATCAATAGACAGGCGGTGCATAGCGTTACCTGCTGGTAATGCTATGCGCTACTCCGGCCAGAAACCAAGTTTCTGCCAGATCCTGCAGGCTCAGGGGCAGTCACAAGTCTGACCCTAGCCATACGCTAGCGTGACTGTACCCTAAAAAGTTCTGGTTTAGAGATTCTGGAGCATTTTATAAAGCATGCGGATTTGGTGTGTTTTGATGAAAAAGGCATCAATTATGCAACAAAACCACCCAGTGTGATTACCCCTGCATTTTTGCAGCATTTTTCACACATTATTATGGTCTGTAGCCTCATTTACACAGAGCATTTGTTCTCCTTTTTTGTTGATCTGTTTTTCAAGCAGTTTCTTCACCAAAAGCAGATCCTCTTTTAACAAAAAAAAGGCATAACAAACACATCATCTGTGTTGCTATTTTGTTCTGTCTTCGGGGGATACAGACAGACACACAGACAGGGACACACACACACACTTTCTTACCCTCCCCGTGGATCCAATGGTGAGCCCCAGCAATGTATTCCTTCCAGGCATTGGCAGGACCTGCGGATAGTACGATTGCTGACAGGACCTGCCCATGTGACTCTCAAGCTGAGTCACATGGGCAGGTCCTGTCAGTGCCGTACCCGCAGATCCTGCCAATGCTCAGAAGGAGGACATCGCCAGAGCTCGCTGTGGGATCACTGGAGAGGAGACGTAATGGAGCTTTGGTGGTGTTGAAAGCACACCAGAATATTGGAGCACTGATTGACATGTTCATTATTTTCTGGATGGGCTTTCTGCACCACTAAGGCTGGCTTCACACCACGGTGTGATCTGGTCCAGGGCTGTCCGGTGTAAACCAGACAGCCCCGGACCGGTTTTTGGTCCTATAGTAGCCTATGGGGCCGGATGGCAGCTCTCTGCCATCCGGTTTTATCACGGCGGTGGAATACGGGAGAATACAGATTATTCTCTCTGGACATAAAAATGTTGCTTGCAACATTTTTGTGTCCGGGGAGAAAAACCTCCCCAATTTGCCGGATTTGCCCGGATCCGGGCCAATCCGGCGCTCCCTAACATGGGAGCCTATGGGAACCGGACACTGGTGGCTGCACGCCGCTGTTCTTTCAGGACGGTAGCTAGCTCTATGCTAGCCGCGGTCTTGAAAAATCAGCAGCTGCGGCTGCAATTACAGCCATCCGGCTGCACACAGGACCGGAGGGCACATTTGGCCCTCTGGTTCTGTGTGCTGATCCAGTCCGGGGCTGTCAGGGTCATCCCGGACAGCCCGGGACCGGATCACACCGTGGTGTGAAGCCAGCCTAACACAGCAGTCAAAATGCAGTGTCTGAACAGCAAAAAATGAAAATCTCATTCATCCTGATGGCAGACACAGTGACTGATCCATTTTTGGTGCAGATTTAAAAAAAAATAAAATAAAACGCAGCTTCAAAAACATCCAGTGTGAATATAGTCTATATGGGTGAAAATTGCTGCAAAAACACTGAAAGAATTGACTGCACCATTTCCGCAGTGGAAAAAAAACAGCATGGGCACAACACTTCAGAATTCTTCTAGACTTTGCTGGGTTGCAGATTTTATACATATCTGCGCCTTTTCTGCAGCAAAATCTGCACCAAAAACACACCAATATCTGCAGTGTGGGCACAAGTACGTATGTAAATTAGATTATTTGTTTTTTTCATTGTGTTATTGTGTGCATTTTTTTTACTTTTTTTTTAATGCTTTTGATGCTACAGTTTTGCCTCATTTTAATCTGTCATGCGTGAAATAAAGCTGCTTTGTTTTTGATACTTCCCGATTGAATGATATACATGTTTTTTTATGTGTTTCTGCTATGTGAATCTACTAAAACCGCATGGGTGTTTTTCACCTGTGGATTTTCCGCATCTAACTCAGTCTGTTGGGAAAATCTGCACAGAAAACTTGTCGTATTTGCAAAAGAAACTAACATGCTGTGGATTTGAAACATGTACCACAGGACAGTTTACATGGAGTAAAAAAGAAGCACAGTGGGCAGGAAATGTCTATAAGGCTAAGGTCACCCTTGCGTCTGCCCCTAGCCTGCAGGATTCGTTGAAAACTTAGAAATTCTGAGGCAGAGCGCATAGCATTACCGGCATGTAATGCTATGTGCCGCCTGTGTATTGATCCCTATGGCAACCAGAAACTAAGCGCTGCCGCCGGCTCCACTCACAATCCCCGGATATGCGCTTTTGCAGAGCGCACAGGAAAAGCGGGTTGCCGCCATAGGGATCAATACACAGGCCGATAACGCTATGCGCTCTGCCTCTGAATTTCTAAGTTTTCAACGGATCCTGCAGGCTAGGGGCAAACACAAGTCTGACCCTATCCTAAGGCCACGTTCCCACCTTGAGTATTTGGTCAGTTTTTACCTCATTAAGCCAAAACCAGGAGTGGGTGATAAATCCAGAAGTGGTGACGTGTTTTTATAATACTTTTCCTCTGATTGTTCCACTCCTGGTTTTAGCTACAAAAACTGAGGTAAAAAATTGACCAAATGCTCAATGTGTGAACATGTCCTAAGCATCCACTTCTGTCTGTCCTTTGAGAACACATTTAGGCCAGAGACACACTGGCGAGAGCAATATGAGAGACGCGTGCAAGTGTCTCATTGCATCACTCATCAAAACCTCCGGTTCTCCGGACAGGAGTGTGTCATCTGCATTGAAATACATGCGGCTGCAGACTCCTATCCGGACAGCCAGTGGCCGTGCCGGGTGACATACGAGACTCTCGCATGTCTCGCATTACTCTCACAAGTGTGTCTCCGACCTGACATTGGGCAAAATTGTGCAGTGGAGGGGGGGGAAGGGGCAAAGATGATAAGGATATCTGTACGGTGACTGTACCTTTTCCAAAATATATGGCTACCTATATCAGTGGAAAGAAGGTCTGGATCTGCTGGAGTATCGCATTGAACACAGATACACGTGCAGCTGACCTAAACGTACATGTGTATGAAGGAGGTCGGGGAATCAACTAAATAAGCATCTGGCTGACAGTTCTCAATTATTCCTACAGAGCACTGAAAAGCTCTTCAATTGCTGGGAAGCCATAGACTGCACTAATGATAGTGGGCGATGTGTTAGAAGTCACGAGTGCTGACTTATAGCCTCTGTTCTTTACATTTCAAGTTTCCCAAAATGGTTATTTGTATAAAATGGGGGGAGCTGAGGGCCAATTTCCAAATGAAATGTGAAATGACTCATCCCTTCTTAAGATGCAGTCATGAGCTGAGTAAATGGCATGAGTTGTTATCTGCACAGGATTTGGAAGGAGCTGAGACAGTCATAGGAATAGTCATGGCCGGAGATGAATGTGCTGATCTGGTGGGAGGCAGTGACCTGTCCTCTCATGTGATTATGTCAGTGAGCTGCATGTGACATTGGCCAGTGTCATGATGGGAGGCTTAAAATGGGAAGTGTGTGCACAGAGATACAGACAGAGGAGTAAAGTGCTTTCTGGGAATTGGAACCAGAAATTGGGGGAGTTTATATGGAATGGACTCCTATAGAAAACTTGCCCAGATTTACGGTTCTCAGTGTGGCATTTAATTAACTCTTGCACTGAACCCACTTGGTGTCTATAACAGAACACAAGATTTGACCATGCATTTATATATAATGCATGCGCCTCAGTTATTCTACAAGATCTTAAGTACTGCGGGAACAAGTGTGGTAGTGGCCCTACACAGTGGCGCACCCAGAAATTTCCCAAGGTAGGGGTCCAAGAAACACACACCGGCCCTGAAAGGGGGGTGTCACCCCCCAGCGGGGTTCCGAGGGGCAAAGCCCCCAGTGGGGGGGTTTGGGAGAGCGAAGCCCCCCTAAAAGCAGCCTCTTTTGTGGCCCTTGGGTGCTGTGTAATTGTTCCTGTCTCCTGACATAGGGGCCCAGCTCCTTGTGTACTGCACCACTTCTCAGGGCCGTCCAAAGGGGGGGTCCAGACACGTAGGTCCCCCCCCTTGGGTGCGCTTATGGCCCTACACATTCAAGCATCCTTATTTGTCATATGTCTCCATAGCTCTATGTGTGCCATGTCTGAATATACCCCAAGGCTTCTCTAACTGCTTTTTGCAGGTACTAGTGGATTTCAATGAATTAGAATATCATCAAAAAGTTAATTTATTTCAATAATTCAATACTGTGAAATGTATATATTATATAGAGTCATTACAAACCGAATGATCTATTTCAAGTGTTTATTTATGTTAATGTTGATGATTATGGCTTACAGCCAATGAAAACCCAAAGGTCATTTTTTCAGAAAATTAAAGGAGGGAGGATGAAGGGTTAAAAATCCACGCTTCCATATTCTATGAGACATCAAAGGGGGAATATAATATTGATTTATTAGTCAAAGTATTTCAGGGCTCCTAGAGCCGCCCTGAAACATGGCAATATGTCATTGATTTTTGATGATATTCTAATTCACTGAGATGCACTAATACATTCACTATATGCACCAGTAGTACTTCCGATGCATATGTTTGCCACATCCATGGACACCTAATTACCAGACAGCTACTACTCTGGCCTCTGTACAGCTATATATTTTGGTTTTTATGTCTTTTTTTCTTTGTCAATAGTCAGTGAAGTAGCTTGCGGCTCATAAGTTCCAATGGCACGCTAATTATTGTAATTCTTTAGTGGCATTAGTCTTTTTCCATAAGCCAAAGGGATTTATGGGGTCCTCTAGGCTCAAGGTTCCGGGTGCATTAGCAACCCCTGCACCTGTTGTAGTTATACCTCTGTCAATAGTGCAGCCAGTTATGCTATTCCATACAGTGGCATCAAGTAAAAAATATATGCTGTGTAGTATACATTTTTTTTACAACTAAAAACTAAAATACAACTTGCTAATAATTCTGCACACAGTGTATTTGTTTAATGGCAGGCTGTAATGCATTCCATGTAGTAACATACGGTACATTCCATCCATAGATTCTGTCAGTTGCTTGATCTGTTTACGATCAACATTGCGTGCAGCAGCCACCACAGCCTCCCAGACACTGTTCCGAGAGGTGTACTATTTTCCCTCCCTGTAGATCTCACATTTTAGGAGGGACCACAGGTTCTCTATGGGGTTCAGATCAGGTGAACAAGGTGGCCATGTCACTCTTTTTACTTCTTTTAGACCTTTACTGGCCAGCTACGCTGTGGAGTAGTTGGATGTATGTAATGGAGCATTGTCCTGCATGAAAATCATGTTTTTCTTGAACGATACAGACTTCTTCCTGTACCACTGCTTGAAGAAGTTGTCTTCCAGAAACTGGCAGTAGGTCCGGGAGTTGAGCTTCACTCCATCCTCAACCCGAAAAGGTCCCACAAGTTCATCTTTGATGATACCAGCCCATACCAGTACCCCACTTTCACCTTGCTGGCGTCTGAGTCGGAGTGGAGCTCTCTGCCCTTTACTGATCCAGCCTCTGGCCCATCCATCTGGCCCATCAAGAGTCACTCTCATTTCATCAGTCCATAAAATCTTTGAAAAATCAGTGTTAAGATATTTCTTGGCCCAGTCTTGACATTTTATATTATGTTTTTTGTTCAAAGGTGGTCGTTTTTCAGCCTTTCTTACCTTGGCCATGTCCCTGAGTATAGCACACCTTGTGCTTTTTGATACTCCAGTAACGTTGCAGCTCTGAAATATGGCAAAACTGGTGGCAAATGGCATCTTGGCAGCTTCACACTTGATTTTCCTCAATTCATGGGTAGTTATTTTGCGCCTTTTTTGCCCAACACACTTCTTGCGACCCTATTGGCTAGTTGCCATGAAAAGCTTGATTGTTCGGTGATCACGCTTCAAAAGTTTGGCAATTTCAAGACTGCTGCATCCCTCTGCAAGACATCTCACAATTCCGGACTCTTCAGAGCCCGTCAAATTCTCTTCTAACCCATTTTGCCTGAGGAAAGGCATTTGCCTAATAATTAAGCACACCTTATAAAGGGTGCTGATGTCATTACACCCCTCCTCATTACAGAGATGCACATCACCTGATTTACACCTATGCAGCTTGGAGTAGGACAACATGTATAAAAAGTATCATGTGATCAAAATACTCATTTGCCTAATAATTCTGCACACAGTGTGTACTTGAGGAGCTTTCCTGCCTTTTACAACTCCTGAACATATGGAGTGCCTAGAACTCTTCACTGGGTTTGTACTAGTCAAACATTTAGATTTTAATCGAGCATTGTGCTTTTAAACAGCCATATGAATTTGTGAAATTATATTCTTTTAATTATATTTTATTTGATGTTTGCTTTAATGTGTTTTTAGAAATTCCTCCTTAAGGGACCTAAAGGTTTCTAAGCAATGGGAATCAGTGGACTTGCATTAGGCATGCACTATTCTTAGCTTATTGTGCCGAGTTGTCCTACTGTGCACTGTAAAACACTCTGTATGTGCAATTTTCAGAACAGACACTTCTAGGCTCTTTCCTTCTGAGAAAAGGCATTCTCTATGTCAGAGATAGCTGGAACTATTCTTATCTTGCAGTAGTAGCCTGCTTGAAAATGATTAGATCTTTAGAGAACAGTGGGAAGCAGCATAAAGGAAATGGCATGGGCAGTAGGAATGTTTTAATGTGCAATAAGTGGGGACATGGGATAATGTAATGGAAATGATATAGCACATATATGTTATTTTATATGTAGAACTATTTTTTTTTTTTCAAATAGGACTCTAGGGCCCTGCAATGCAAAACTGCCCCCTGCACCTCACCACATACAGTTGTCTCCACTTTATAATAGGTGTCGATCTGCATCAGTGCCATCAGTTGCTAAACATTGACAGGACCTGTAGTGTTCAACTCCATACAATTTTAACATCCAGCCATTCAGTGTCTCACTGGGGTGCCATTGATTGTGGGGGCTCAACTACAATACATGCAAAACTATATAACGGAACTTCACAAATATGCATATGCTTAGATATAATAATAAACTGGGTACTTTGTTAAATGACTGAAGAGAGGCTATCTTTGTCTCTTTATGTTGCATTAACTGCTACTACTGCAACTACTCATGTTGGGGTTAGGGTACTCACATAGGCCAACCAGGAGGTTCACCTGTTACTTCTGTGGCGCCCCTGCGATCTGGTAGCCACATTGGTAGTTAACTCCATCGACACTAATACCACATCTGAGGAGAATTCAGGTATTCTATGATGGACACCCCATACATGCACACACACTTCCCAGTACCTAGTCAGTGGACAGGTAGACACTGACTGTGGGGAGGGGTTAGCTGCAGTGAGATGTAGTAGGGAGGGGTGGCACTAGGAGTTAGAACTCAGAAGAAGCTGGGAGGGTGTGGATAAGTGTGTGGGCCTACTGACAGCCTGCGGGCTATGCAGGACACAAGCTGTGGACGAGAGCCAGAATCTCAGGCTGTCAGGACTTTATGCCTGGCAGCAGTCTAGAGACTGCTTGGTTGCAAACTTAGCAGTCACACTGTGTGACTACCAGAGGCACAGTGACCATCATAGGGCTTGAAAAAACAGTCTGGGTCCGGTGTCTTGAGAGTTTGAGGTCGCCTGCCTGCTAGTAGCCACAAGGAAGGAAGAGGCACATTGGGATAGTACCTAGAACCTCAACCACAGGAGAAAGACAGCTGGGAAGGCCATATACCCATCCATCATAGCAGTACTTAGCTCTTCTCAGACTGGCCAGATCACCTGGCCCGGTAAACCAGTACCCTGGATCTGTGGATGATTGCAATAACAAGTAAAAGGTAAAGAGCAGAGACTGTGTCCTTGATTTCTTTCTGCGATTACTCTGCACCTCCTCACTGCTGTTTCCAACCTCTACTACCCTCACCATCTCCTCTACTCAACACACACTCCTAAACCCAGGGGCCTGCTCCTGCTGAGGGGAGTGATCTACCTTGCTACATCACCATCTATCCCCTGGGGACCCCATATGCAACGCTGGTCATCCGTGACCAGATACCTCATCTGGCGTCACAAGAAAAACTCTTTTATCCCTTGTAAATAACCCCTTTTACATGTCTGGTAAGGGCCACAGCTTCTTTGTTCGCCATCGTGATCTATAGGCTGTTGCTCCGGATTTTCCGAGTACCCCTGGCCTTCTGTGATCATGACACTTCATGGGTCAGTCCACGCCTTGCTGCTGCTGTAGCTGGTAACCAATGCATATGGCACCCACAGCTCAGACTCTTGCTTCGAGCATGAGACAAGTGTCATCTACTGTGATCCAATCATGTAGTCAGATCACAGCTGCAGAGGAGAGGGAAAGATTAATCTCATCTCCTGCATTGGTGGGCTTGGCGTCTATCGCACTGCAATCAGGTGACTTCTGACTGCAGTGCGCTGTTTCACACACACCTATACACATGTGTGATTCAAGACTCACTGCCAAATGCAGCATGCTGTAAAATTTTTTTTTTGGCTGGGGAGAAATAGCAGATGGACACTGCTTCATTGTTTCACAATGGCGAGTGCAATCTGATGTCTAATCAGACTGCACTCATTTCTTGAAAACGCAAGGGGATCTGAGGCCTAAAAGTAGTGGAAAACCCTTTTAGAGATCCAGTGATTTCAAAACTAAGCTGTATAATTTGCAAAGATTAAATCACTAAAAATATCTGTGCTTGATATATAAAGTTTTTCATGAATATAATATTTATGAATTTGGATAATTTGCAAGTATTAAGTATATAATCATCCATAATTCAGAGGCATATTAAATATTTTTAGAATATGGAAATGGTATGATGGGAATTTACCTTCAAGCAAAATAATGATTCACGCTCATATAATCTCACTTTACCATACATACCTGATCTACTGTTTGATTTGTACAGTATGTGCAAGAAAGGCAGATTATCATCCAGCTTGCCTTTTAATATCAATCGGGACATGCATACACCTGTCTCATAAATAGTATCAGGGCTCGGGTGAGAGAAATGCTTAGGAAGTCACATTACCACATTTCAGCAGTGATACCTGGCTAATTTAGCTTTCTCCTTTTTAGTCATCGCATTACAACTTGTACTTAATGTACAGGGAGTAAACATTTCTATACACAAACTTGTTAGGCCAGGAAAATTCTTTCTCAAGCAAGTAATTGGTATGTTGGAATCCTTCCCAACACATAGTTCAAGGTGTATTAAATTATCCTTTGTTGTGTTGCATTATACATAATTCCCCATGGCATTCTCATTGCATTTTAACTGTTCAATTCTATGGAATTTGACATGATCTGTGCTCGTGTAGGTTGTAGAAGAAAACCTTATACAGTGAAAACTCTTAAAGACGATGAGTACCTAAAATTTCCCAAGAGGGTGGCTAATATGCATAATATATGGTGGAACCCAGGGGCGTAACTACAATAGGTGCAGAGGCTGTAATCACACCCAGGCCTTGAAGCCTAGGGAGCTACAAAAGTCACTTTGGCCTATAGAAAAAGACTAATCCTATTAAAGATTAGCAATATTTGGAGGCCCCATTGAAGCTGTCGCATCAGGGCCAAAAACTTCAAGTTACGCCACTGCTGGAACCTAAGGGGTACTTCACACACAACGATATTGCTAGCGATATCGCTGCAACGTCACAAGTTTTGTGACGTAACAGTGACCTCACCAGTGACCTCGTTATGTGTGACAAGTAGCGGCAACCAGGCCCCTGCTGTGAGATCGCTGATTGTTACATACCGTTCTTGACCATTTTTTGGTCGCCGCGCTCCCACTGGGCAGCGTGCTTTGCTGTGTTTGACAGGGACAACAACCAACGATCTCAATACTACACCCAAGAATGACAGGCTCCCAATGACTGCCGTATCATTCTGTATCGTTGCTGTATTGCTGGTGAGATGTGACTGTTTGACATCTGACCAGTGACCACGCAGCGACGCACCAGCGATCCCTACCAGGTCGTATCACTGTTGGGATCGCTGGAGCGTCACTACGTGTAACTGGGCCCTAACATCTATCAAAAGAAATCTGATCTGAATTAGGTGGCTGAATATTCTAAAGGTACCTTTACACGCCGCAACTATCATCAGCGATCGGTAGCAACCAAACATGCACGTGCACGTTTTTGACGGTTGATACGAATCGCCGATGCCGCATGCACATGCCGCAATTGTGTCACCAACCTAAGGTAACGTGGCTCTCCGGAAGTTGAAACAACTCCTGCGGGAAGAATCCGGTTGAATCCCGACGCCGCTTCACATGCCAAATCACTAAGGGAATGTGGGCGTACATGTTCAGCGCCGCAAGAACATAGGCGTGACAGAGTTGTGTATTCCGCGCCTCAAACACGCTGATTAGACAACACAATAGCGTCATGATTGGCCAGCCTGCGCAGGAAGGCTGGCTAATACATGACGTCATTGCACTTGTGTAGTGTGAATGCACAGCTCTTCAAATATGGCGCCCTGTGAAGGAACAGCCAATGGAAACACAGTAGCCCCCACCAATCATCGTTGATGGGGCGGCATATCCAGCACGCTGTGGCACACCTCTGGGAAATCACTAGGCGACACAGATTCCATCCCTTTCGCCTGTTCACACACCAAAACCAGGGCAATTCACCTTCAGGGTTGCCTAAGGTTTTTGAACAATGCTCTGAAACCGCAACCGGGAGCAACTTTCAAAATCACCACAATTACACGCCGCAACTTCGTAGAAATTTCAAGGCAATCGTGACAGAAATCCTGATTGCCTCTCAGTTGCTACACTGCAGTTGCGGCGTGTAAAGGTACCTTAAGAGGTAGTCTTTTGGAGGGCTTTTACTATATAGTATTGATAAGGCGCTAGGAATTACATTTTTTTCTGTTTAGTGATAGCAATTAAACAAAAGCTGTTGGCGAAAGTCATTAAAAACCTTGTCTCTCAAGTTTGGAAATTGTCCAGTATCACTAGGGTAGGAGATTTCTTCACGATTGCTGGGTGTCTGATTGCTAGAACCTCTTGAGAACCAGGGCTCTAAAGAGAACTGTGCAATGACTGTAACTACATTCATTCTTAATCGTACTGCCAGAGATTACTAAACACAAAATTCAGTTTGGCTTCAGATTAAGAAAGGATGTAGTGGTTGTGCACATGTTCGACCACCGCTCCATTTACACACTGATTCGTTAAGGATCCAGTGGTTGGACCCCTGTGATAGAGAATAACTTGCAAACTTGAGAATGCCCCTTTAAAATGGCAGATTTTATCCCCAAAATCTACATTTTCTTGCACGTTTAATTTGGCATAGGGTTGGATTAAAAATTCAACCTGTATGATCTTTTAGGTTTATTTATGAAATATATGGTTTAGTGGACTGTTTCCGCACGAATTGGGTTTGGCCAGCTTTGATGATTGCCTCCTGCTGTAGAGCATATGTTGAAACAAATAGAAATCATCTGCCGTCTAATACTCAAAATGTTCAATTCAAGAATTATGTCATACAGGAAGAGGTATTGAGTGATTTAAAAAATATTGTCACATAATTTAAAATTGAATGAAGGAATTACACATACAGATGTTAGATCAACCAGGGGACACAGGGGCTGTCATCTGGAGCCAATGAAACAAGACTACTGTTTAGAAGCCAACACAAGTCACAGCAAAGAGCTGCTCACAGTGTGTCATCTTTTCGCTATTTTAGGCCACCCTTTTTGTCAGCTATTCTTATGAATGACCACCAGAAAATAATAATATCTCCAGTGAGATACACCTCATGAGATATTATAAGTAGAAGCTGTGAGGTAGGAACCTTCTTTATTGAAAATGATCATATTTATTGCAGAGACAGGGGATCTCTGTTATGTAAACCTGGAATGCTTACACTGGGACTTTTAGTTCTTCATGTTTGGTTAATGCATTGAGGGCTGGGATTACAGGTTAGCCATAGTGCTGGGTGGGTCTGGCTAACCACGTACCTCTCATCCATGGGTATGTCTGATGGGATATAATGTGACTGTTTGGTCAGATGTTTTCTGTGCCGGCAAGTGGCCATCTTGCCTGAGGCACAGTCACGAGACCATGTGCTTAGATAGCTCTCTGAGTTTTGGGAAGCCACCATCCATCTGAGCGTCTGGAACTGGCAGGAGGCTGTGTGGTGCAAGTCACAGTTCCTGGTTGGTGATCCCACTGAGGCAATTTCCCTAAATGTCAGGACTGACAGAAGTTAATGTGTAGAGCAGAACTCTTGGAAGCTTGGTGTCGGGCATAACAGGCGGATAGGTGGCAGCCACCTGCCTGTTGGTGCTTGGGCACATTTTATTTAATAAAAATCACAGATAACCCCTTTAATCAGTGGTGACTACTCATAGAGGCATTGTTACCCCGGACTTAGGTCATGTTTACATGGGGCGTTTTTCCTGCGGTTTTGGTGCGCGTTTTTGTTGCATGTTTACCTTGTTTTTTGCTTATCTCATCCTGCGTTTTTTATTACCAGTAAAAGCTGTGTGATTCAGGAAAGGTTGAGTGCACACATTGGTCCTGCACATGTTTTTGCTGCATTTTTAGAAGAATTTGCATCAATAGTCTGCTGTTTATTCCTTGGTTTTGTAATGTGACAGCTAGAAAATCAATGAGGCAAAACGTAGCAAAAAACACAGCAAAAATAAGGCAAAAAGTACATGTTTTGAACTTGCAGAAATCTTATTTTAATATCAAAACATCAGGTTTAGCTGCAGAAAAACATTCAGCAAAAATGCTCGGAGTGAACATAGACTAAGTGTTCCTACCAATGTAATTGTGCCCCTGTGGGTATGAGTGACATGATTTACAATAGCAGCTTCACCGCCAGGTCTGCACATCTCTGCCTTCCTTGATGTACGCAGGGCGAGTGTCTGCACCCAGGCTTCACCAGCACAAGGCGAGTGTCTGAACCCTGGCTTCATCAGCGCAGGGTGAGTGTTTGCTCCCCGGCTTAATCAACGCAGGGTGAGTGCACCCCGGCTTTACCAGCGCAGGGCGAGTGTCTGCACCCCAACTTCACCAGCACAGGGCATGTGTCTGCTCCCCGGCTTCATCAACGGAGGGTGAGTGCACCCCGGCTTCACCAGCGCAGGGTGAGTGCACCCCTGCTTCACCAGAGCAGGGCGAGTGTCTGCACCTCGGCTTCACCAGCACAGGGCAAGTGTCTGCACCCCGGCTTCACCAGCGCAGGGCGAGTGTTTGCACCCTGGCTTCATCAGCGCAGGGCGAGTGTCTGCACCTTGGCTTCACCAGCACAGGGTCAGTGTCTGCACCCGGCTTCATCAGTGAACTGCGCAGGTTCAGGGAGGCAGAGCAGTCATGGAGAACACGGCCAGGCAGGAGGTTTGAACATTTGGCGCTAACAGCTGCCTAAGTAATTGTGTCACTACTCCCTCACTGGGCAGAGTGTCCTGATGAATCTGGACGGCTACACTCAATTACTGCACATGGGAGAAGAGATAGTCAACTGCGCATCACCACAAACACGATGCACACACATTATCACAAACACGATGCACAAGATAAGATAAGATAAGATAAACTTTATTGATCCCGGAGGAAATTACAGTATTACAGCAGCAGAACAAAGATCAAGAACATTTCACACTTTACAAAATAAGTCTATATGGACAGCAGATGCGGGTAGACTGGTACATGTACCTCACCTATTCCCCCCATACACATAGAACTTCACATAGTCTTGGGACGCTTTACACTTATACATTTGTTAAACATCCCCACAGCTGTCGGAACAAACGATTTTCTGTATCTTTCCTTTTTACACATTAGTTGGATTAGACGCTTGCTGAATGTGCTCTTCTGCTTCGCAAACAGTTCATAGAGCGGGTGTGTATTGTTGCTCATTATAGCCTTGCATTTCTTATTAATTCTATCCTCTAATACCTCCTCGAAAGTCCTAAATTGTAGACCCACCGCCGCACTAGCCTTCTTGATAAGTTTATTCAGCTTATTAGCGTCAGCTGTGCGCACACTACTACCCCAGCATATTATTGCAGCAAAGACTGCACTCGCCACAATAGATTGGTAGAACATTTCAAGCATTTTGCTACACACAAACGTCACAACGCACAATTGTCACCATGTGCATGGACACACAGATACATACATCACAACAGATGCACCAATCATGTATACACATGCAACACATGTAGGCCCCAGCCCCTATGTATGACAGTAGTAGGTCTATATAGTACACGCCATATACACAGCCCGGCCCCAGTAAGAGTGTAGGCCCATATAATACATGCCATATACACAGCCCAACCCCAGTAAATTGTAGGCCCATATAGTACATGCCATATTCACAGCCCCGCCCCAGTAAGAGTGTAGACCCATATAGTACATGCCATATACACAGCCCAACCCCAGTAAAAGTGTAGGCCCATATAGTACATGCCATATTCACAGCTCAGCCCCAGTAAGAGTGTAGGCCCATATAGTACACACCATGTAAACAGCCCAGCCCCAGTAAGAGTGTAGGCCCATATAGTACATGCCATATACACAGCCCAGCCCCAGTAAGAGTGTAGGCCCATATAGTACATGCCTAGCCCCAGTAAGAGTGCAGGTCCTTATAGTACACGCCTAGCCCCAGTAAGAGTGTAGGCCCTTATAGTACACGCCATATACACAGCCCAGCCCCAGTAAGAGTGTAGGCCCATATAGTACACTCCAAATACACAGCCTAGCCCAAGTAAAAGTGTAGGCCCAAATAGTACACGCCATATACACAGCCCAGCCCCAGTAAGAGTAGGCCCATATATTACATTCCATATACACAGCCCAGCCCACTCAGACTTACAGAGCAGATGAAAATGAAAGTGCCTTTGCTTGCTGTCTGTGTCCCGCACTGGCAGCCCCAGGTCTGCAGCTGACACAGGAGGAGTGAGGAGAGAGAAAAGTTGCCGGCTGCTGCCTGCTGCCTCCAGCTCCAGGCTTCAAGGACCGCTTTTCTGTTTCATTGGCTGGGGGGGAAAGCAGAATGTGTTCTCTCTGCCCTCAAAGAAGGTGCTGTCCTCACGCTGCAGCCAGGCATCCGCTGGTGGTGAGTCACCCACTGACTCACTCTGATGAAGTTGGCTGGAGGCCCTGCAGCGCTCCCCAAACCCTGCTATGCCGGCGGTGGTGACGGCTGCAAAATGACTAAAGCTGGCCTGCGGCCAATGAAGCAGGCGCTGTGGGCCCACCCACTCCACAACTAGCGGCCCATCAGGAAAGTTCCTGCTGCTTCCGCCTATCAGTCTGGCCCTGCCAATAGCTCACTCAACAAAGGTGACTGAGGAACAAAACACAATTGCACCGGTCCCTCCTTTGCCCCTCTGGCTGAGGGTGGAGTTCAGGCATTGCCTCAGCAATGTCATGTGATCTTTAAAGGTCCCGTTACACGGTACAAGATCATGAATGATATCGCTGAAACGTCACAGCTTTAGAGTCGTTCAAACTACATCGTTAGGACGTCGTTGCGTGCAACACCGAGATACGACTAGGATAAATCGTTGGATCATTGATCGCAGATTTGAGAACATGTTCTCAAATCAAAGAATCCTCGATCAGCCAACCTGCTGCATCGTTGTGTGTGACACCGCGATAACAATGCCATTAACGACTTACCCTATTAACAACAGTGAACAAGTATCGTTCGCTGGGTTATGCGAACGATAGCTGTTCACCACATCGTTGGTGCGTTGTCCACGATACCTAGAGGTGTGACATCTCACCAACAATGTCAATAAAATGTCCTAACAACTGAGATCGTTGGTGATATCTTAATGACTTTGAAGTGTGTAACGGTACCTTAAGAAGAAGTTTTAAACCTGTCATATCCTTTGTTTAGTGCTGATTATTTCAGTTTTTTTGGGTAGTAAAGGTTAGGCTGGTTTCACACTGCGGTTTTTCACTGATCAGGTTCGATCAGGTTTGTGTGCCAAAACCAGGAGAAGAACCCGGAGAGGAACTTGCAGAGAAAAACTATAATTGAAAGATTGACACCTGTTCTAGGTTTTGGAGTCACTCCTGGTTTTGAAACACAAAGCCTGACCTGACCTGACCTGATCTGACCACAGTGTGAAACCAGCCTTAGTAGTTGGTGTGTTTTTCTTGGTTTGCTCTGACTATTGGTCATGGCTCTGCCCCTAGCTTTTCTTACTTGGTTTTCTACTGCACTGTTTTATTTGGTTTGCTGGTGTGCTTGATCTGACTACCACCAGCCACCTCGCTATTTGCCACCTGGAAAGGGCTCTGCTAAAGTTCCCCCTTCCAGGACATAAAGGCAGGTGAAAAGTGCCCTAAGGTTCATGTAGTGTGA
This sequence comes from Allobates femoralis, assembly GCA_033576535.1. NCBI lineage: Eukaryota > Metazoa > Chordata > Amphibia > Anura > Aromobatidae > Allobates > Allobates femoralis. The sequence continues at coordinate 578,406,751 of JARQOC010000003.1, forward strand.
CGGCTAGTGCAAAGTGTGACTGGTAGTCTGTGCTTGCTGGCCTACAGTCCTGTATTTCCACCACTACCCTAGCATTACACTGACCTTAGGCTACCTTCACATTTGCATTCCCCTCTGCAGTGTTCTGCGGAGGGGATCCGCAATGTGACCGCAGCACCGCAAGCCCCTATCTTTATAATGGGAGCGCACGGTGCTGCGCTTGACTGCACATGACCGTGCACACCCATTCACTGATATATGTGATCTGTACGCAGGTGGATGCCTGCACACAAATCACACAGTCTTGTCCGCACCAGGGACACAACTTGTTGCATTTCTGGTGCGGACGAGACTGTGTGATTTGTGCGCAGGCATCTGCTTGCGCACAGATCACATATGGCAGTGAGTGGGTGCGCACGGTCATGCGCAGTCAAGCGCAGCACCGTGCGCTCCCATTATAAAGATAGGGGCTTGTGGTGCTGCGGTCACATTGCGGCTCCCCTCCGCAGAACGCTGCGGATGGGAACGCAAATGTGAAGGCAGCCTAAGAGCAGGGTGAACAATTTTACCAAGATTTGAGGACTATAGAAGACAGATACTGAAGACACTGGGATTCCCACATGATTACAGATTACTGTTGGTCTATTCAAAGTGATTGCCCTGGCGCAACTCACCACAAGAAATCTTTAAAGCGCAGCTTTAGCAAGGTATCTCAGTAAATGAACAGTGCATTCATGACGAAGTTTTGTGCATGTTTGATTCTTATTCTGTGATGTAAATGCTTCAGAAATAAAAGAAACTTACGGTACATGTATGAATTTGTTTTAATAACCTAGAAGGCAAAAATGTTTAATAGACATCAGTCCTAGTGTTCGATTGCTCGTATGCATATACATAGGGTATATCACATCTCATTCACTAGAGATGTTGTAAGAAAAATGAGGGCAGATGTAGAATCGGTAAAATCAATACGTTGAATCTGTTCACTGAGTAACCCCAGTTAACTTTTTCTGCTCTTCTCTTACCCACAACACCAGTTGTTCTCTACATTACTATGGTATAAAAACTAGCTGCACAGGGGCTTTAATGTGAACATATTTTTGAGATCATATATCTAGGTATTTCCTATTTGGGAAGAGAATGTGAAGAGTGTTCTAGGTCTTGGGATCCTGGAAGAGAACATGAGGATTGCACAATTCATGTTATGCACGCCTTGGTCTCTTCTCCAAGTTCCATTCATGCTTGAGATATTTAATGGCTTGCCTGATGGCCAGTTGTGACTTTCTCTTATATGTCACTAAAAATAAACTTCCGATGTGGCAGTATGTCTCATTACAGTTGGTTATCTCTTTAGACTCTGGGAAGGTGTAATATTACGTTATATTCTATATAAAGTTCTTTACCGCTCCTAGCTTTGTCGTCATATGAATAAGGGATGAAGTTAAACATTAATGTCAATTTACAAACATGTCATAACAAGTTAGGTCAGCCGGCTTGTAGCTATTTCCATTATTGCAATAGACTGTTGATAATTTCCTCACTTTGATGGTGTAAGGCTGCTTTCACATATTTTCACAGATTTGTCATAATCACAGCAGATCCGGCAGATTGAATGGGGCTTGCTGCAGGCATGCCGCAAGTCGGCCGTTAGGCGGCATGTGCGCCAAAATGTGCCGCGATTATGAAATATTCGCAGATGTGAAAGGTCCCTTAGTTGTGTATTATTTTTTATTTTAGTCAATATAAAAATTATACAATTATTATCATTGCTATTATTATATGCATATTCTTGTCCTTTTGTAAATAATAATTAAGCATACATTTGTCTTATGTCTTCAAATGTTCTCGGAAAATAGGTGTACTTGTTGGTCTAGTTTACATGAGAAATCTAAATGAGAAGAGACCTGCATAAATAGTAGACGTTGATGTCATGTTACCTGTGCCTGCATGTTATTATGGTATACTATGAAATGTCCAAAAACCTTTAGACCCCCTTTACACTGCATGATTTCACTGATCAGTGTCCATCAGTGTTTGGGTGGCCAAAACCTGGAGTGTCTCCAAAACACAGAACAGGTGTCAATCTTACAATTATAGTTTTACTCTGCAAGCTCCACTTCTGATTTTGGCACACACAAACCTGATGGACACTGATCAGTGAAATCATGCATTGTGAAGGGGGCCTTAGGGTACCGTTACACGTCGCAACATTGCATCCAGAGAGTTGCAAGTGAAATAGCATGCAATGTTGCGACGTGTAACGGTACCCTTACTCTAATTCCTTCCAGATTGATGTGGAATCACTGTCTGCACTTCTATACCTTTGCATTTTACCTGAATTGATTTTCCAGAAACACTACGATATCCCAGCGATCCGACCAACAATGGGGGTCGCTGGGGCATTTTCTGATCGCTGGTGAGCTGTCACACAGGCAAACTCACCAGCGATCAGCGTCCAGCGAGAACGCTGGTAACCAAGGTACACATCGGGTAACTAAGCAGAGCGCTGCACTTAGTTACCCGCTGTTTACCTTGGTTACCAGCTCCCAGCATGTGCTGTGCGGCACTGGGAGGTTGTTGATTGTTGGTCTCCCGCTGTCACACACTCCGATGCTGGCTACCCAGTGGGAGACCAATGATAAAAAATGGCCCTGGCCATTTTTCCATGATCAACAAACTTATCGTTGGTCGTTAATACGTGTCACACGCAGCGATGTCGTTTCGACGTAGCTGCAACGTCACAAAACCGGTGACGCTGCAACGATATTGTTAACAATATCGTAACATGTAACGGGGCCTTTAGGTTGGCTTCACACTACAGTTTTGTGCATCAGGTTCTGTCCGGTTTGATACGGTTTTACCTCCCATGGGGGCCAAATTGGACAGCCACAGATCCTCCAAAATCGCAATGTGAAACCAGCCTAAAGTGAGAATGCCAATTCACTACTAGTACTGGAAATACCTGTCTGATTGGAATTTAGTTATCAGTATATCTTCTGTCTAGGAGGGCACAATGCAAGACAAATTAGCACATCAGTAGAAAGTGTCTTGTTCCAGTAAACAAAGATTCTTAGATATGTGTCCCTGGCAGACTGATTCCAGTTCTCATCTACACACTAATGTTTACACCAATCTTCTTTGTATTATTGGAAAGGAATGAGCTAGTTGTGGACCCACCTGAAAAACCTGTAAATGGGACATTAAATGAGAATATATGCAAGGTGTAATCATGGACCCAAGGCTTCGTTACCATGATGAGCTTTCGGAAAGTTACTGATGTTGCAAAATTTCTGCATTATTTCTGAATCTATTAGGTTAATTATTTTACTTGCATTTTTTTATAGCATTTTTATTGTGTTTTTGACAGTTTTTTTCTCTTGTTGATGGGTCATGTTTAAAATAAAAACTCCTTTGTTTTTCATACTTTTGATATTTGGCTTTGTTAAAACATTAAAGGCAGGGGCATAACTACAACAGGTGCAGGGGTTACAATCGCACTCGGGCCCTGGAGCCTAGGGGGCCCCAAAAGTCCCTTTGGCCTATAGAAAAAAACTATTGCTGTTAAAGATTTGTAATAATTGGGGGCCCCGTTGTTGCATGAGCTTCAAGTTACACCATTGGTTAAAGGTGTACCTTTGTGTAGATTACATGCATTTTTTTTATGCGTATGTATGCGTAAGTATGTGTAAAAATGGGTTTTCGCAGCTTAAACACACTGAGAATACATGTGCATGTTACCTGCATGTTTCTGCATCTAATGCAAGTCTATATGGGAAAATCGGGATAGAAAACTCAACGCACCCACAAAGGAAGTTGACATGAGGCCGATATGAAACACACACTGCAGGTCGGTTTCCAATGAGTGAAAAGAAGCCCAGTGGGCAGGAGATTTCTATAAATCCCATGCACTTTGCTGGAATTGAAGATTGTGCATTCTGGATGCAATGAAAACACGCAATGTCGAAAACTCACCAATTACTCATCATGGGCACACAGCCCAAGACTGTAAATCATTAAAAATGCAGCATATGTTTGCTTGTTTTATAAATAAAAAAAATGTTTGTCTTGCTGTTGTGATACCTTTTAATTGCTTACATAATAAATGATGTCTAATGAAACAAGCAACATCAGCTCCTATAATGTGGTACCCATACTTAATAAAAGGAAGAAGGTGGACACCTACCGTCTGATAAGTATGCCATCAGTGGAGGGCATTAGAGCAGATGATCTGCAAAACAAGTAATTGTCTTGTTGTGGTACATTTTTAATTTATATTGTTACAGAGGTATGTACCCAATAATTGTAAGATAGTAACATAGTTTTTAAGTCCATGTAGTTCAACCCATCCTACCATGATGATCCAGAGGAAGGAAAATAACCCCATGTGGCCACACTAAGCTCCACATTGGGGAAAAAATTCCTTCCTGACTCCAGATATGGCAATCAGACTAATTCCCTGGATCAACACCCTATCAAAGAATCTAGTATGTATAACTGGTAATATTATAGTTTTCAAGAAAGGCATCCAGGCCCTTCTTAAATGTTAGTAGTGACTCACTCATTACAACAGCATGTGGCAGAGAGTTCCATAGTCTCACTGCTCTTACAGTAAAGAATCCGCGTCTGTGATTATGATTAAACCTTCTTTCCTCTAGACGTAGAGGATGCCCCCTTGTCCCTGTCTCAGGCCTAAGAGTAAAGAGATCATTAGAAAGGTCTCTGTACTGTCCCCTCATATATTTATACATTATTATAAGATCACCCCTAAGCCTTCATTTTTCCAAGCTAAATAACCCCAAGTATTGTGGTAACAAAGAAATAGTCATTGAAGACATATAAGGGTATGTGCCCACAGGAAGGTTTTGCTGCGTTTGAGATCAGGTTTTGCCTTGGTTTTATGTAAATCTATGCTAATCTAATCCTGAGTTTTTGGTTTCCATCAAATCTTATGGCCACTTTACACATCCCGATATCGTTGTCCAACTCCGATAAAAAGTCACGTGGTTCATGCATTGGCCCTGATATCGTTCATGCGTTGTATGGTGTAAATGTCCAATACGATACACGAACGATGCCAAAACGATATCGGGGAATAATTGTGCAGGCTCTCCAACTGCCCGATATTGGATGGACGATCTGGCAGGATCGTGCTGTGTGACAGCCCGACAACGATTTGGAGCACAACTTCCCCTATTCTCTCCCATGTTAGGGCCCTTTCACATCAGCGTTTTTTGAAATTTGCGACAGATGCGGTGAAAAAACCGCATCTGCCGCAATTGCCGCATAACCGATGCACTTGCGGCGCGGTTGCGGTAATCCCCATAGAAAGTATAGGGGGACTTGCGGTAGGTGCGGCAAGTGCGGTTTTGCACTTGCGGCAGGTGCGGCAGCGAAAAAAACCGCGGCTGACCGCGTTTTTTTTCTCTGCCGCACCTGCCGCAAGTGCAAAACCGCACTTGCCGCACCTGCCGCAAGTCCCCCTATACTTTCTATGGGGATTACCGCAACCGCGCCGCAAGTGCATCGGTTATGCGGCAATTGCGGCAGATGCGTTTTTTTCACCGCATCTGCCGCAAATTTCAAAAAACGCTGATGTGAAAGGGCCCTTAAATGGTCGTTCCTGGGTCGCTCGTACAAGGGGGCGTAGACATCGCAGTTGTGTTGCCTGCCGATATCTCCCTGTGTAACATCTCCTATTCGATCTTGGATTTCTGCCCAAAAATGTGCGCACTCCCGTGCCGTTGTATCCAATATCGGGACGATATCGGGACGTGTAAAACGGCCATTATGTGGGAAGGGAAAAGCTTTCACACACACACTGTTTTTTTTTCTCAACAGAAAATGGAAATACCACAGGTGTTTCCACTTTAGCAAAAGTTTAGCAAAGAATTGACATGCTCATTCTTTCTAAAACACAGCAAAACCTGAGGTGTTTCCACTTTCTTCACCAAACAAAAACCAATGTGTTGGGACAGCTAATCCTAAAATCATAGGTTTTGCTAGAAAACAAAAATGCAGCAAATCCTGTGGTGTTTACACTGTCTCCAGAGAACAAAAACCAATGTGTGTGAAAGCTTTTCCCTAATAACATAGGTTTTGCTGGAAACCAAAAACTCAGGATTAGATTAGCATAGATTTACATAAAACCAAGGCAAAACCTGATCTCAAACGCAGCAAAACCTTCCTGTGGGCACATACCCTTACACGCTGCACCCCTTGGTTGGTGGCATTCTGTTACTGTAGGAAACTGAGCTATACTTTTTTATATCTGAGATCTATAAGATCTCCCCCTACATTACAAGCATATGCCCTCATGAGGCCTTCTAATTGAGAATGAAACGAGTCAGGAGGGACTTTTTGGGGGTACAGACTACATAGATATAGACTTACGCTTGGGTACTGGGTGGGAGTTATGCAGGGCATGACAGGGGATATTAAGTTAATATGACTTGTCTTAAGCCCCCGTCACACTAAGCGAGATCGCTAGCGAGATCGCTGCTAAGTCACAAATTTGATGATGCAACAGCGACCTCGCCAGCGATCTTGCTATATTTGACACTTAGCAGTGACCAGGCCCCTGCTGTGAGATCGTTGGTCGTGTCAGAGTCGCCTGGACCATTTTTTGATCGTTGAGGTCCTGCTGGGCAGCATGCATCGGTGTGTTTGATAGGGACAATGACCTCAATACTACAGGTCTGAGAAACAGGGTCCCAACGACCTCCGTATCATTCCGAATCATTGCTGCGTCGCTGGTGTAATCTGACTGTTTGACATCTCACCAGCAACCACATAGCGACACTCCAGAGATCCCTACCTGGTCGTATCGTTGTCGGGATCGCTGGTGCGTCGCCAAGTGTGATGGTACCCTTACTCCAGCATCTGAATTGATCCTTCAACATGTTTGGTATTGGGTGAGATCTAATCTACCGTAATCCTTATTTTATTTGAACTGGGACTTTGGCACTTTATTGTTGCATTTTTGAACACTTTTGTTTTTTTCATATACTATTAAAACTTATGTCTTAATATACTATTACTGGATACATTGCAAGTGCTACTCTCGTGCTGGTTTGTCATTTTTAATTCATAAAATAAAAAAATACATCCAATGAAAGAAACAAGCAAACTCCATGCCTAGTGAAGTAGTGCTATCCAGGATTTCTCAATCCTCTTAATTAATTTAGCTATGAAAGAAAGGAGTTTCCCTAGCCGACTTGCAGACTGGTGGGTCTACAACTAGCTCATTCGTTTCCATTAATACAAAGAAGATTGGTGTAGACATTAGTGTGTAGATGAGAACTGGAATTAGTCATCCCAGCCAGGACATACATCTAAGGCTGGTTTCACACCACAGTTTTTTCCCTGACCAGGTTCGATCAGGTTTGTGTGCCAAAACCAGGAGAGGAACCAGGAGAGGAACTTGCAGAGAAAAACTATAATTGAAAGATTGACTCCTGTTCTGGGGTTTGGAGACACTCCTGGTTTTGACACACAAACCTGATCGAACCTGATCAGGGAAAAATCAGTGGTGTGAAACCAGCCTTAGGCTGGCTTCACACTACAGTTTTTTTCCTGATCAGGTTCCATCCGGTTTGTGTGCAAAAACCAGGAGAGGAACCAGGAGAGGAACTTGCAGAGAAAAATTATAGTTGAAAGATTGACACCTGTTCTGAGTTTTGGAGACACTCCTGGTTTTGGCACACAAACTGGATGGAACCTGATCAGGGAAAATACTGCAGTGTGAAAACAGCCTAAGGCTGGCTTCATACTACAGTTTCGTTCCTGTCCATGGGATCCTGTTTTTTGCAGGAACCCACGGACAGGAATGGACAGGCCCGGATTATAAACTCCGATGGGGCCCCAACATGGGATATTCACCACGCACGTGGACATGTATACAGACCACACGCACACAAAGAGTAACAGCAAGTGTATAGTCGCTAAGGTGCAGCCCCAACATTGGATACTCACCACGCACCCGAACAAACACACACTCACCACAAAGAGACACACACAGACCCCCCCACAGGAACACACACACATACACACCCTATAGGGACAAATGCACTCACCCCACAGGGACACACACACACACCACAAGGAGAAACACACAACAGAGACACACACATGCCACACAGACCCCCCCCCCACTGGGACACACACACATACACACCCTATAGGGACACATGCACTCACCCCACAGGGACACACACACACCCCAGGGACACAGACAGACAGACACAGATGTGCACAAATCACCTCACACAACTCGCCTCATACGTGTGCGATCTTTAATTTCCAAAAATAAACATCTGATTAAAAACAGCCAATGTGCAACACATGTGCCATATAGGGAATTAAGGCAGATGTCAGTCACATGAGCTGTCTATTATGTGTATGTGTGAGGTAACATATACTGCCCGGCCAGGGGGAGGGTTTACTGTTGGCTGGAGACTTAACAGGCTGCCTATAGCAACCAATCACAGCTCAGCTTCTATTTTCCTACAGGTCATTAATATGACATATTCAAATTCTATTTTGTTATAGCTAACAGCAGTTATTTATTAACCCGGGCGTAGCCGGGTACTACAGCTAGTATAATCTTAAATTCTTAATTTCTATAAACCAATCACAAATTGTTATTTGACATATCTTTAAGTTGAAACGCATATAGGCTTCTTCAATGACATTGAAAGGATTTAAAAATGAAATAAAAAAGTAGTCATTTTCTAAATATAAATACATAGAAAGGCAAGGAATGTTAAGTAAGTGAAATGGACCACAGATTATAATTACAAAGGTACAATTGTACATGGTGAGAAATATATGCGGCATTACTATACTCTATATTTTCCACAAATAATATGTAGAACTGCTTGTACTAAGCTGTTATAGGTATAGTACATAGTTTATGATTATACGTACACTAGATGGAGGCCCGATGCTATCACATCAGGAGAGCGGTGACATCACGAAGAGGGCAAGCACTCTGGTGCTTATGGCGGTGGCTGTTTCTCCCTCAGCTGTGTAATCAACACCCTCTATACTCTCTGTCCACCTGTGTGATGTCTCTCTCCCCTCTGTGCTGTCTTCTCCACTTTGTAATCTCTCCTTTGTCCTGTCTCTCTGTGCACTCTCTCCCCATTTGCTCTCTCGTTTAAGCTGTCTTTCCCCTGTGTGCTCTCCCTCCTGTATGCAGTTCTCCCCCTGTGCTTTTTTCTCCCCTCTGTGCTCTCTCCTTTGAGCTGTCCCCCCTGTGTGCTTTCTCTGCCCCCCTGTGCACGCTTTCTGCCCTCTGTGTGCTGTCTCTGGCCCCCTGTGCATTCACCCCTCCCCCTGTGTGCTCTCTCTGCTCCCCTGTGTGCTCTCTTTGCTCCCCATGCGATCTCTGTGCCTGTGCACTCTCTGCCCCCATGTGCTCTCTCTGCCCCCTGTGTGCCATGCCTCCATCTTTGGACACATGGGGGTCCTAAGATAGTGGCGGCATCAGTAACTGTGCCTGTGTTTACTTAGCGCACACAGGTGCAGTCACTCAGGTAGCCACCAACTATGGACAAAGATGACGGCGGTCTAGGTAACTGCACCTGCGCACACCGGGTATGCGCAGGCACAGTTACTAATTGTGTGTGACGATGATGTCTGGCAGGTTCCTGGTGTCGCTTTCGGGTGTCATCATCATCGGGCGGTACCTCTGGCAGTACTGCGTAATGAGCCAGTACTGCCATCCATTTCCTCACTTGGGTAAGCAAATATTGCTGCAAACCGATGCATGGTAAGAAGACATCCTGACGCTATAAGTGGATGACAGACACCACAAGGTAATTATATGGATTAATGGACATTCGGTGCGATATGGAGATATTCTTCTACTTCTGTAAATCTCCTTAAATGGCATCTGATCGAACATAGCACAATTTTCTGTGAAAAATGTAGTGGCGCACCAAGATTATGGGTGGTGTATTATGGCTTCAGACAACTAGTAGCTTATATGAAACAGTTGGCATAAGCCCTAAAGCAGATTGTATTATATATGAGGACCATTTACACTTCTTAATTTCAAATCATTAACCCAATTGGCTATGCACAAGTTGATTGGCAATCATTTACTAGATTATTATGGGCCAACACAAACTGCACTAATTCAATGTTGTTGGAAGCACATCCTCTGCTTACATGGGCAATGTGCTGCCAACAATGATGATGTTTATGCCTGCTACAATGATTCGATCACCCAAAGCAAGAGAAATTGCTGGTTGGTTAGCCAATCAGTGGCATATTTACATGAGCCGATGATCATAAAGGATTCTTAAAAACAATCAATTGGCCATTATTGGGTCACATAAATGGAAAAAGGTACAAATAATATGTAACTTGAGAAGAATTTTGTGTGTAGAATCTACAGTTGCGTCATTACTAACAAAGTGGTGTAGCAATCATAAAGTTTGGCACATAAATTATTAATAGACAATTGATGGTCTACTAGGTTGTTAGGAGCTGGTTGAATAATGGCAAGCATTCCATATGGAATATCACTCAAACCATATTCCATGATATACTGTATGTACCTGCATTGTTAGGCAGATTTACCTACTGATCAACAGAAAATGTTGTATATATGTAGTTTGTATGTCTGTTCTGTATAGTGGATAAAATAATAAAAATAGTAATAAAAATCATTAATAAAATAAGTATTATTGTACATATCTTAATATACATAGCATAGTGCCCCCTTAAAAGCAATAATTAGATGTATAGAGGTTTCTAGTCTTGTTTTGTAGCCAAGACAAGCCCAAGAAGTTAAAAATGCCAGTCAATTAAAATACCACCAGACATCAAACTAATCAATCATTTGTCCCACAACTATCCTTCCCAACTCCCTACCCCATGCACTTTCATGGGCATCACAATCCAACAATCTTAAATGCAAGCGAGAAATACACAGCTGACAGACTCTGCTGGCAATGGCCTATCACAGAATGGGGTAAAAAAGGCTGTGGTCCACAGTGCCCATATTCTTTAAATAGTTGTTGACTTAAGAGATTACTCAGATGAGATACACTCTTCCTACCTAAATTTACCCAATATAATCAATAGTTATGCTTCAAAGTAATGGTGGGTTTGTCATTTATTGTATTTGTAGACCTGATTTACCTAGAAACACAAATTCTGTGCAATGTTCTGTAATAAGGATCATTTGAACACGCAGTTTACCCAACCGACAGTACAATGCAAAGTACTTTATTATACCTTCAACCAGGTCTTATCTTTCCTTGCAACTGCTGTTCTAAGTCCTAGTGCTGTAATAATTGCTAGGTGCTGGGTTAGGTTACTGCTTTAAGGGAAAAATATACCATATTCATTTTTATTGCCTTTGAAGAAAACCTTTTTGGCCTCTTTCCATTGATTGCTCATTTATTATGCTCTTGTAATTAGGCTGCATTTACAATTGCATTATAAAGACAACTTCCCTTTCCTGAAATGACCATTTCCATTAGGACATTTCCTTGTCCAGTGAAATTATATAGAACAGCCTTATATTACATTTTTATTTTGTTTTTATTTCAACATTCTAATGTAAAACAGTCTATCTATCTATCTATCTATCTATCTATCTATCTATCTATCTATCTATCATCCATATCATCTATCGATATCATCCATCCATCATTATATGGGGAGTGGGATTGATCCTGTCATAAAATGTACAGTATGTTATTCGCCATTTCTATAATATGGACGTTAGCTCTATAGTTAATTGATCTGAGCATTCATTTCTCATGAGACCATCACTTGGGCTTGGCTCATCCACACACTTCTAGTATGGGTGTGAATCGATTGAAAGGACCTTGTCCATCAACCTGTCACAATTCCTTCTGTGTGTATTGACCCAATAGCTGACCTTTTGCTGGACTATATATTCTTGGTGTACTGAGTTGTCGATATGCTGATTGACAACTCAGTTGTCCAAGGTAATGCAGGGGTGTGCTAGGCTGTTGATGTGTTCAGTGACAGTTCAACCATCCACTCTGACACTGGGAGGTTCTTGGTTTTTCCTGGTTTGCCCCATTCTGTTTGACTGTCCAGCTATTTAGCTGAGCAGTGAGTCCCATAACACTGCCAATCTTAGTCTTCTGTTCAGTTGTGCTAGTTGTCCTCTTATATCTGTGCTCTGGGAATTGATCTTTTGCTGCCTGATCATTGACTTTGTTTGACCATCCTTTGCCTCGTCCCTCTGCTCTGATTAACTGCTCTCTAGGTATTCTGACCGCGGACTGTGTGACCTTACTTCACTCAGCCTATTCCCTTAATTTTGACATACTCTCCTGGTACCTGACCCTGAAACATTTTACTATCTTGCCACTTGACTTGTTTGTGTAGTGACAAGTGTCACAAGGCCAAGTCAGTAATCCGTGGACACTGTATGGGAGCCCCAAGAACTGTCTCTTACCATTCAGTTAGCCTTGTGCAACATCATCATTTAGGTGTGATGCATATGTGATCTGGAGACAGGCTGGCTAGTCAAAAGTAGAGCCGCGTTTGCTCTGCAAGGCCCCTGTACAGCAGCTGTAGATTTGTTACTTGGCAGATGAACTGTGAATCGAGCCACATGAACTCTGCACACTTCCCCTTATACAGTATGTTTGTGGCAACTTCTTAGAAGAAAATCTGGCAACAACATCCTGGATTTGAAGTTGGATTAAAATTCCTTTATTTTGGCATATTAAAACATGATACTGAACATGCAGACCGGGAAGGCAGTCCCAGTTGTCAGTTGGCACTTTTCTACTTCAGTATGTTTGTGGCAGTCTATGTAGTGCAAAATACATTTTCTTTAAAATAATATAGGTATGTGTTGACCCTGAAGACCACAGTAGTGGGAGATATATTAGTTTGCCTATGTCTCACCAATGCATGAGCTACATAAACATGGGGACTACAGTTTATGCAAATTGATTTGCAGCACTTGGTCCACTGTCAACATCAGTGCAATCTGTGGCTGCTGGAGGGAAGCCCTGAAAACACCTCTTACCTGGCAGCACGGCTCCATAACTATGATGTTGTACTATGTTGGCTTATAAAAAGAAAAGCTCCTGATGTCAGGAGGTAGGATGCAATTTGCGGGGTTCACATTTGTGGCCTGTAGACCACGTCATGCAAGTCATTTACCCCCAACTCTAATCGGGATGTACAGTGCTGTGCAAATTAATTGGGACAAAGCAAGTCTTTACTTGTTTATCTTGCATCCTCAATGCACCAGCTAGGATTACCTATATAGCTAACCGTTACTCAGACGCTTCTGCTCTATGCCAGTCATCACACTGGCTGCCCATACACTATATATATATCCATTTCAAACTGCTTGTTCTCACCCACAAAGCTCTTCACAGTGCAGCACCTCCCTACATCTACTCCCTCTTCTCTATCTATCACCCCACCCGTTCTCTTCGCTCTGGAAGTGACTTTAGACTCACTTCTGCATTAATCCGAACCTCCCACTCCCGACTCCAAAACTTCTCCCGAGCTGCACCAATTCTCTGGAATGCTCTACCTCAAGAAATTAGGTGTATCCACAACTTAGTTTCAGGTGATTCCTAAAACACACATCTTTGTAGGGCGGCCTATCATGATCCCTACTCTAAGTAATTTAGACATATCAACTCCACCAGTCCCAAGTGATCACGAATAATGGGTGGCGGCCACCTATACTGCTCCTAACTGTTCCCCATCTCCTCAAGTTGACTATACCATCATTGTAAATAAGCATCTGTACTTTATGTCACCCCCACTTCATTGCTATACTATGCCATCATTGTAAATAAGCACCTGTACTTTGTCACCCCCACCTCACTGTTAGATTGTAAGCTCTTATGAGCAGGGCTGTCATTTTTTTTTGCTCTAATTATTGTATTGTATCGTGCTTCATATTATATTGTATTGTTTTTGCTATTGTATTGTATTTTCTAATTGTTTCTTATGATTGTTTAAACATGAACTTTGTATTGTGAAGCGCTGCGGAATATGTTGGCACTATATAAATAAAAATTATTATTATTATTAGTTTTACTATTTCTGATAAGTGTTTTATCAGTTCTTGGTGTCGTTTTCCTTTTTCTTCCACATTTCCCTTTTCGTTTTGGAGAAAACGATCCAGTTTCATTGTGTGTGAATTATTCTTGAAACGGTAGATTTTCCAACACCAATGGTGGAAGCGATTTCTCTTACAGTCAGACTTGTATGTTCATTAAGAGTAATAATTCTAGACCTCTTCTGTGGAGTAACATCCATTTTTACAGGCACGAATCACACTGAGAGAAAAAGTACACTAAACCACTCCTCACAGAAACAAGCTCTCAACTGAAGCTGAGGGGGCAGCTAGCTGGTATTTTCTGACTAAAACCAGTCAAACCACACTTTGTTACTCAAGGTTGTACACTCACACCTGTTCAGAGCAGTTAACACTAGAAGTCCCAGAGAGGGGTCATTTAATATTTCTACCTTTGGAACCCAGAGACGGGTCGAATGACCTGAAGGATTTTAGGCCACATTTACAAATGAAAGGATGCTAATTGGAGCCATCAGAGTTGTCAGTTTGGACTAAGGGTCATTTGACCCTCTTTCGGGACTTCAGAGGGGAGCTCGAAATTTCTGGGACTTCTAGCGTTAAAACTGGTTTGAACTACTGACTGGTAACCCCAACTTACAATTTTACTTACAAAAATGCTTTGTCCCAATTAATTTGCACAGCACTGTACACTATGTATGTGTCCTGTTCATAAATGTAAATGTTATGTAGACGTGTCTACTGAATATCATATCTGAGACATGTTGAACCGCTGTAATAACCAAAAGCTGACACATTACAGCCTTCGTAATTAACAGTTGATGACCTTTTCCTGGAAAGACTGAACACATTTTCTCCCCAGAATACTACTTTGTGCTAAAGACATTAAAGATCAAAAAAAGAGGCACGGACAGTGTTCCAAGTGTGTTGCTCACAATGCTCTGGACACCCTCTAATTACATTTTCTTTTAAAGTCTTTCAGAGGGAGGTCAGGACCTATGAAACCGGTCTGATTCTGCCTCCTAGTTTCAGTAATACCCGCAGTAGTTACAGGGAAGCCGTTGTGACTCAGCCTCTCGGGGATCAGTCTGTATAGGTGCCAGGCAAAACCGAGACGCTGCATTGCTTATTGACCAAAGCTCGCTGTTTATCTGGGAAACTCCCAGCACTCTTTCCACTTTACTCCTTAATATATTCCACAAGTTGAAATACAGTGTGATCGACTGTTGTGAAATCCCCTGAATTCCCATCACTGAGTAGACGAGAGGAAGAGTCACAGCGCTATAAATAGACGCACAAGATTTCTATTTATAGCACATTTCTGGAATACGGAAGTTCCATTTATGGATGAAGTTCCACATTCTGTTTACTCAGAGACTGAAGGAACAATACTCGATTACATATCACTATCCAAATCATCTTATACATAACATAGTTTTATTAAACCTATATATGCATATAGAAATAGTTTAGAATCATGTAGCTTTATTATTAACATAAAAAACATTTAAAACATATGTGAGTAATCCTATAAATATCAACCAATAAAACCAATAAATGGGGGGTTATGTTCACCTCAATCTGATGAATCAAAATATAAGTAAAAAATGGGTCCAAAATATAGCAATTGATATAATGTTGCAGGAAGAAGAAAAAAGAAGCCCTTCTAAGGCTGCTTTCACATCAGCGGTATTCGCTGATCGCGGCAGTTGCGGTGAAAAAAACACAACTGCCGCGATTACCGCATAACGGCCGCACTTGCGGTTCACTTGCGGCAAGCCCCATACAATGTCTATGGGGCTTGCGGTAAGTGTGCGGCATACCACGGTTTTTTCGCGGCCGCACCTGCCGCAAGTGTCAAACCCGCACTTGCCGCACCTGCCGCACACTTACCGCAAGCCCCATAGACATTGCATGGGGCTTGCCGCAAGTGAACCGCAAGTGCGGACGTTATGCGGTAATCGCGGCAGTTGCGGTTTTTCACCGCAACTGCCGCGATCAGCGCAAAATGCTGATGTGAAAGGGCCCTAATATAAAGATTCCAGTCTTCAATAATACAATGTCACCACTGACAGGATGAATATGTAGGGAAAAAGATGCTTAGCGCATAAAATGGTCATTCCTAGAAAATTCATTGAATTAATCGTAAATATAACACTATATATAGTTATCTAATAAAAGGATACGAGGTTATAAAAAATAGGTATGCAAAAAGTGACTGTGAACTGAAAAAGTACTACATATAATATACCAGTGAGGCCTGGACTGGCAATCTGCCAAGGTGGTCAAATGCCTGCTGGGCCTGAGACTCAAACAACAAACTGGACTCCTGGTCCTTTAAAACTGTAAATTTGCCATGCACATTAAGAATGCAAACTCCCGGTCAGTGTACACAGCGTTTTGGACACAGAATCTTGCCGCTGCATCCAAAACACTGCGTAGTACAGTATAAGCATAGTGGATGGGATTTGTAGAAATCCCATCCTCACTATGCTTAACCCGACCGCAGCGTATTGACTGCTGCGGTGTGGATTGCCGGCATTTTGCTCCTCTGCAGCATATTCATTTCATGTTGCAGAGTCGGAAGCAGCTGCCATCAGGTGACTGCAGGGAGAAGCCGCCCCGCACCAGCCGCACATTGAGCGTACAGGGCGGCTGCGGTCTCCCTGCGGCCACCCGCGGCTTCACTCAGGTCCAGAGGAGCTGCGTCCAACACACAGCTCCTCCGGACCGTGAGCACATACCCTCAAGGCTCCTGGCCCAGGCACGGTGCACACAGCTGTTACTTCCAGCTGCGGCTGGTACTGCACTATACACTTGCTGTGTGCAGGTCAGCGCCGCCACATCAGCAGCATCTCTGGCAGGTACTATGGCATAACTACAGGTGCCTCTCAATTAATTAGAATATCAAAATTTTATTTAATTCAGTAATTCAATACATAAAGCGTAGCACATATATTACCATGTTTCCCCGAAAGTAAGACACTGTCTTACATTTTTTTTGGGTCCAAAAAGACCGCCATTTCTTACTTTCGGGGGGTGTCTTATATTAGCCAAAAAAAAATCCCATTGCAGCAGCCTCCCAGTACAGTACCGGATCCCATTGCAGCAGCCTCCCAGTACGGTACCCACTACAGCCTGCCACATCTCACACACACACACATCACACACACACATACACACACATCTCACATACACACACATCACACACACACATACACACACATCTCACACACACACATACACACATCACACACACATACACACACATCTCACACACACACATCTCACATACACACACATACACACACACACATACACACACATACACATACACACACACATCTCACACACATCTCACACACACACATACACACACACACACATCATCACACACACACACACCACATCCACAACACATCTCACACACACACATCATCACATACACACACATACACACCACACACATACACACACACATCTCACACATACCAACACACACATCTCACACACACACACATCTCACACACACACACATCTCACACACACACACACACTTTCACTTTCTTACCTTACTTCTTTCTTTTCTTTCGTCTGCGGTGCTGCTTTGGTGGTGCACACGGGTCAGCTGACGTCAGTCCTGGGCTGTGATTGGCTCCTGCCCTGGGCCAATCACAGCACCGGAGCCCAGGGCCAATCATAGCGCCGGAGCCCAGGGCCAATCACAGCGCAGGAGCCCTGGGCCAATCACAGACCAGGACTGACGTCAGCTGGCCCATGCTTCCTGCGCTGTGATTGGCGCAGGGCTCGTGGGCGGGGTGGAGAGCAGGAAAGAGCGCCGGAGCGCTCCAGAAAACTGGCG
Organism: Allobates femoralis; assembly: GCA_033576535.1. NCBI lineage: Eukaryota > Metazoa > Chordata > Amphibia > Anura > Aromobatidae > Allobates > Allobates femoralis. The sequence continues at coordinate 578,424,654 of JARQOC010000003.1, forward strand.
GGGACTGACAGTGGGGACAGCGGGGGCACGGGGAGCGGTGCCGCAGATCCGGTGATGTGATCCGCAAAAGGTACGCCTTACATTCGGGGGGGTGTCTTATATTAGCAAGTAGGGCGCCCCCCAAAGCATGCCTTACTTTCGGGGGCGCCCTACTTTCGGGGAAACACGGTATGTAGTCATTACAAACAGAGTGATCCATTACAAATGGTTATTTCTGTTAATGTTGATGATTATGGACTACAGCTAATGAAATTTCAAAGGTCATTATCTCAGAAAATTAAAGTGGGGAGGATAAAAGGTTAAAAATCATGCTGCCGTATTACACGAGACATCGAAGGGTAAATATAATACGTTTCAGGGCTCGCAGAAATGCCCTAAAAGATTGCAATATGATATTGATTGTCCTGAGGAAGGGACCAGGGAGCCCTGAAACGCGTTGACTAATAAATCAATATTATATTCACCCTTTGATGTCTTGTGGAATATGTTAGCCCAGTTTTTATCCCATCATCTTCCTACTTTATATGCACCATGCTGGGGACTGCAGCAGTCGTGATATGCTTTTATAGTGGTTGTGACTTTCACAGTTACACAAGTTGGGCCTTTAATACCTATTTACATAATATTTTGACTCTCAGACCCTTCATCCTCCTTACATGATAAGATTGGATCATTTTGCCTCTATGGGTCATACACGCCTGTTTCCAAGATTCAGTTTTTGGAGTGCTAACAATGACTTTGTTTTTCATCATTACTTACCCCCAGCCTGTTCATTGTTGCTGCGCTGCTGTTGCCTCTTAGCTTTTCTTACATGGTTGCAGGAATGTTTAACAACTACAACAAAGCAGCTAGACTATATGAGTGTATACTGAGGATATATTCATTTAGCCTCATACCTAACCAGTTCAAGTCCAGGCAATACACCCCCAGGCACAATTGTTTTTTTTTGATATGTGTCAAATATTCAAATCATTTTTGCATCTTTTTTAATCAGTGAGCATAACTATTTTATTATCATACTCTTTTATTTCTTTGACAACATAAGGTTATATTGGAGGATAGATAAAAGAAATTTTTTTTAACAACTTTTTTAAAAAAAATGTAAAACTGTTTAACAAATTTTTTTAATAACCATAAAAGACTGCTAAAATGCATTTTAAATTTTGGTCCTCTTTCTATCACAATTATTTTACAAATTAAACACATTTTCTATTCTCAATGCAGAAGGACTACTAATAGCGATTCAAATTTGCAGTGACTTTTATTCCTCCCTGATTTTTACTGACTTGTTTATGTAGTTATTTATTTTCATTTTATCCATTTCACATAGTGTTTTCCCTATAGGGTAATAAAATTCCTTTGGGGTGAATTCTAATAAATACTTATTTTGTTACCTAATTTTCCCTGTGACTGGGCCTAGTATTATTACCTCAGTGACAGGGGAAATTCAACCTCGTAGCGGCCTTGTACAGTTCACTGGGTCTCGAAGCAGCTTTTGCTCCCTCGGTACACCCAGCAAATTACATGACTGCTGGGTTCAAAGGAGACTGTGCTGTCAGTACTTCTTATGTGCCATGTACATTGTGCTTATTTAGCACTGTGTATACAGTGATTCGGAAGGCAGAGTATCTCACCTCTACCTTCTCCATGAACTCATACTGCAGAGGGACAACAACAGAAATTAGCCCTTAAGGTAGAAAAGGGAATTTACTCACACTGCGGAGCGGTTCACACAGACTGCAGAGCAGTCTACACGTGACAAATACATTGTGATTTTGGGAATAACCAAAATGTTGATATTCCAACAGCAATAGATTAATAACATACATCAAGTTGGTTTTATACAGCTTTTATTTCAATGTTTTCCCATATGCTTTTCTATAGGACAGAAAAATGCTTTGATGCTGTTTGAAATCTTCAGAAGCCCCCAGCAGATTATATGCATTTGTACGTATGGCTCTGATTAATTTCCGGGAACGAAAAGATGAAGAACCCTGGCCAAACTATGGAAACGCCTTTGTATCCATGTCCAGCTAAGAGCGGCTAGTAGACAGTTAACGACATATAAACAGCACATACAGTTTGGATGCTGGAAGCGCCAAGTTGCCGGCACTGGATGCTGTTCCTCCTTGAGAAATTACCCCTTCCAAATCCAAAGTTTCAGTTTCTTTTTTTTTCTCCCTATTTGAAGTAAATGGGTGTTAACTGTCTGGTTATAGATCAAAGAACTGTCTCATTTGCTTGCTAAACTTAGTTCTACCGGAGCCCAGGGGATAACATTTCCATAGATATTTGAAAAAAATCCTTGGCTGCCTGAAGTGGAAACCTGAGGAATATTACAGAGTGAGCCTTGGAAGCAAGGTGGTCTGTTTTGCAGCAGTCCACTGTCTAGCCCTTTGCTTTGCTATTTTTATGTGTGGTATTTCTCTGTCTACTTGCAGAACCGTTAAGACATGACACAGCTCAAACAAAGGAAGCGCTTTGCTTATAAGTATGCTAGTAACACCTTCCGTCCTTTTACATGGCCGGGCGATTGGCAAGCAGCCAGCCAGTCCGTTTACTTCCACAAGCCTAAAGTATGGTATTAACAATTGCAGTGGAACATATAACATCCAATGTTATGACTTATACGTCAAGTCTAGAAACAGGTCAGACATTTATTCAGATGTCTAAATCAACATGTTATGTTAATGTCATAACACATATTAGTTACACCACTGATGACAACATCAACAATAACAATAATAATCATAATGTGGATGGGGCAAGAAATGAAGCGCAGTGATCTGCTGGACGGCTGGTATTCATTTTTACATCAACTAAGTTGAGAAAAAAAAAGAGTTTGTAATGAACGACATATTATTAACCTTAAAGTTTTGGGTTAAAATATGATCTATTATTCTCACTCTGGTCAAAATTGTTGTTGTATTGTTGTTTTATGCGTTAGATATTGATTAAAATCATAGAATGAAGGCCCGCAAGGGCAGGGACCTCTCCCCTCTATACCAGTTTGTCGTTGTTAATTTGTGACGCTATGGAATTAATAGCGCTATATATGAACAAATATTATTATATGTATACTTTTTTTAAGGTATCACATTTATATTAAATAATATGCCTACCAGAGTGTCATGGGCAACAGACAACTGTGGCCAGTGTATGCTACTATTGACTAGATGGCTGGTGCTGACATTGCTACTGCTGCTGGTGTTGCTACTTGCTCTACAGCCCTCCCACATTCCCTGCAGGGAAGGATGTTGACGGCTTACATTTAAAGCGCCACTCCAGAGGTGAAAAAACCCCAAATGCTGGAGTAGTGCTTTAAGCAGATGCTACACAGCTGCACAAAATGAGTGCCATATCCTAATTAACTGCTGCAGACAAAACTAGAAAAAACGTTGGAATCTAGTATTTAAATGCTGTTATGCTTTGATGCAGAAAATACAGTAACATTGAGTGTGGCAAAAGCCGACATTGGATGGATGCTAAAAAGTTGTGGTGTGCAAAAGCAGATGGATTAACGCTGATAGCAGCTTCCTGCCTCGCACAGTATCACTGACTCCTATTCCCATGCTCTCTTCCTCTCACTCTATTACTTTCTTGTTATTGAATCTAGCTATTCTCTTGTCCTTACAAAACCTATCCTCACACTATGTACTGTCTCTCTGACTCAGCTCTAATGTCCTCTCTCCAATTCATATTTTACACAAAATGGCAGCAGTATCTTTTTATTGTGGCCTATAGTCCCTTAAGATTGCAAGTCCAGATCCTTACAGCACAGCCAATCGTGTTCCTCACTGCAGACAAACAACGTTGTTGTGTAATGTAATGTCAATACTTCCCTGCATCATTGTAAATTATGTATAATGTAAAATGTGATGTAATGTGTATTGTTTAGCAATATTGTTGTTTGGTTTGTCAGACTATAGCGTAAGAGATAGTTAAGTATTAGGGACTAGCCCACAATGGGAGGGATAAACATCTAGGGAGAGGGACTGTTTTCTGTGGTGCTTCAGATAGGGTCCAGCATGTAACAAGAGCAGACCTATTGTAAGGTCCCTCACCGCCGGACCCGTCTCCAGGAGGCAGGGAGAACAGGTCCCGCCATGCTCTAGATATCCACCTGTCACCCTCCTTAGGGAGGTGCTTGGGCAACTTTGTACTGTGGTTCAATCGTTGCTGTGCTCAGGTCCTTGGAGCAGCGCTTGCTCGCTATTGATTATCTCTGCTTGCCATTAACGCCTGGTGTTTCGTTTTCAGTGCTGGTGTACCTATCCTGGTCTTATGGCTGCTTGCAGTATCGCCATTGTTGTCCTCATTCTTGCAGACTTAGTTGGTACTCTCTGGACACCTCTGGATCATCCATCAATGGCACAGCCTCGTGCCTCCTGGCTATCCCAGTCTCACACTGGCTTGTCCCATCCTGCTCCCTTGACCGCTCGCTCCCCCTCATAGACTTTGTTCCCCTTGGGTCGTCCCTCTGGTCTTGGAGTCATTGCAGTCAGAGCCTCTCAGGCTGTGCCGGGTCAGCCCCTGTATAGGGGTTGACTCGCCCTTGCTCCCTCGGGGAAGTTTGGTGCCTCGGCCTCAGGGGGTCCTCTCTTGTGGGTTCTCCTGTGGGTTAATAAAATTCTTGCATTTCTCTGATGTACTAGTCTGGCTGGTTCCTTGGTTTCAGCTTCCGCAGACGTCTCTGGGGTCTAGTGGGCCTCCTTGGACATGACACCTATGGTCTGACAGGTTATCATAACCGCATGCAGTGGGTGACTTGTGGCAGCAAAAAAAGTGAGGAGTCCCAATTGAGATCCTAAAGTGTAGATGAGACACAGAAAGTAAGAACAGAGAGAGGCTACAGGCTGATCTACTAAGAAGTGGCATCTGGCACAGGGGCGGACCGTCACCCCGGGGGCCCTGGTGCAGGAGAAGACCGGGGGGGCGGGGCTACTGGCCGTCGGCGCGGCCCGGGGGCGGGGCTACTGGCCGTTGGCGTGGCCCGGGGGGTAGGGGTTCCGCTGGCCATCGGCGCGGCCCGGAAAGGGGGGGGGAGGGTGCCGCTGGGGGCCGCACTGAGCCGCACTGAGCCGCAGGCGCAGGCGCGATGCTCTCCTACCTGGGAGCCGCGCGGAAGTGTTCTAGGAGCCGGAGGAGCAGAGGAGAGGAGAGGCGGGATCAGGCAGAGGAAGCAAGAAGCTCTCTGCTTCCCTTGCCTGACCCTCCTCTCCTCTGGCGGCGGCTTGCGGGGGTCGGCTGGGGGCCCCCCTCCAGGCTTGAAGGGGCCCCCAGCGTGTCGGGGCCCTGGTGCAGCTGCACCAGCTGCACCAGTGTAGTTCCGCCCCTGATCTGGCAGATGGGTTAGGAAGACAGGATTTTAGTGACAAGGCACCAAGCCTAAAAATTAATGGGTCAGGGTGAACTGGCATGTGAATGAACCTGACTGTCAAGGACGGAGTCTTCCCAAACGTCTGTCAGTACAGTACAATTGTCTTCTCTGACATTGCTAGCAAAGCCCACATGTATGAAGAGAAGAGCATAAGGGTCTTCTCTAGCCATAGTTATCAGAAACTCAGTACCCATTTATCAGCACCCCACACTAGGTCATACGGTGGGAGGTAACCCAGGAGGGAATAAAAACCACCTCTAGGGGAACAAGGAGGTCCTTAGTTTTGCCTCCAGGTGTTGGAGCAGAATGAAAAGCTAGGAACAAGCAGAAGGGTCTCTCTGCTGAGGGAGCAGAGAGAGAGAGAGAGAGAGAGATTAAGGAAAGATCCCAGGAGCAGATAGCTTGAAGGGAAGAAGAACTCGAGGGGGTTCAGCCCAGTCAGCTTACCGGGCACCGGAGCCCACACCTGTGGGATACTTCAGGACCACAGAAAATCCGGAGACCCGTGGAGTCTACACTTCTCCCGGGCACCTGAGCGACCGAAAGAGGTTACCAGGCACCGCTTGACGGTTCAGCGGTCGGAAGCAGAGGGTTATCCAATGGAAGCAAAGGAGAGAGAACGCAGGAGGTCAGGTTAGCTTTATGGAACCACCACGGGGAAGCAGGAAAGGAACAGATGAGGGTAGAGCACAACGGCTCACACCAAGGGTCCACCATACCACCTAAGAGCTGCCTGCTGCCACCCGTTCAGCTACCTGTCCTCACACCATCAGGAATACTGCACTGTAACTTTTGTATGCAACTAATACAATTAGCAGTAAAGTACCCGGAGGAACAGTGACTTTGGACTAAGTTTGCTTTCTTTCCATGAACTTGTTTCCCAGCAGGAATGCTGCCCCGGAGGTCCCAGTCCTATCTGTGGAGGACTACACCATCCTAGCCGAGATACCATCTACCTCCGTTGGGCTGTGGCAGCGCTGGTGCAAATCACCAGAAACTACAGGTGGCGTCACGACAACAAACTTTGTAAATAGTCCTCTGTAAATATCACCCCTTTTTTCAAAAGATACCCCAGGACACAGGGTCAGGCGCGGCTGCCATTCCCCGTGACACAGTTAACCCCTTTGCCGCCTGACACCCGAGTACCCCAAAGCCTGGGCGCTACAGAATCTCAAAAAAGGAAAGTGACCATCATAAATTTGTCTATTGACCTGGGATGGGTTACACTGGAACTCCAATGACCATTAAGATGGGAAACAAACCTGAGGAAGTTGGAAGTGGAACTGTGAGAATGCTCTGTAAAACTTGAACATGCTGGAAGTTATGCACACTTTATCTCATGCATAAAGTTCATATTAAAGGACTGTTACATAATTTGTTATTGTTTAAAGTGAACTGGTGGTCTCCTTGTCAGTATGTTTGATCATCTGGTCCTGGCCAGCTATAGCCAATGGTAATATGCGGCCTACATGGGCGTATTATTATTATTATTTATTTATAGAGCACCATTGATTCCATGGTGCTGTACATGAGAAAGGGTTACATACAAGCAAGTTAAACGTATAGCTCTCACAACACAAGTCCACACACCCAGACAGGACCATGACTTTTACGTAGCGTGTCGGGGAGTCTGGAGTCAATCCCTCACCCACAACTACCGCCCTGCAACACTCTACACTTGGCATAGTTGGCAGGATCAAACCTTTCCAACGAAATATCTGAGTGTTGCCGGGAAATTACAGATTATGTTAAAGACGGCGACTGTTGTATGGCTAAAAATGACACATAGGCTATAGCATAGGCTTTAATATGGTGAATGATGGTGCAGCTCAGAAAGAGAAACCTGCCTATGATGAGATTGGGAGGGGGAGCCGTGTCTGAAAAAGCCCATGATGCAAAATGTCTTCCCCCCATCAGACGAATTGAATAATGGAGAGTATGTCCACCCATCAATGAGTGACAGCAAGGACAGGGTGTAGACTTGAAGGAAATGCGATTTTCGTCTAGAGGAGACCCCACTCTGATCAAGGCGAAGTTATAAAACTGGCCATCGAGGAGTAAGCGGTATGGCCCTTTTTGTGAGAAAGAGTTTGAGAGAGAGTGGAGCTCTGATGGAATAGCAGTCACAAAAGTGCACAGCTGAGTCCAATCCTTTCCACCAAGAACCTTAGATGGGCAAAGAGGATATGGGCCTGGTTGAGTCTCTGAAGGAAGCTGAGACCTGTTCTGCGCTTACCCCATCGGGTGAGTCTGTTCCTCCACTGAAAACAGAAGGAGTTATACACCCCTGCCCTCGGACCTTAGAGAAACTACAGGGCTAGGATCTGATGATTCATTAATGAGCTTAGCAGAAGCTTAGAGGAAAGGGACCGATGCTCCAACAACAAGGTTGTCGAACGATCATTTGTGGAGCGCCATTTAATGTTGGTTTCTAGTGGAGCAGTTCTGAGCTGTGACTCATAGACAAGATTCAGCTGCATGTGGAAGTTCGGGACTGTTCTCTGAGTGTTTGTGGAGAATGGTGGAAACAGAGTACCTGATCCAGAAGGGAAGCTTGTGTACAAAAGGTATGTTGGTGACATTCCTGAAGACGGATAGCCCTCAGGATTTTAGCAACAAGGTAACAAGCCTAAAAGATGACGGGTCAAGACCGATTGGTACGTTACATGAACAGAGTCATCTTTACCGACTGTATTTTCACAATCATCTGAGGGTACAAGGCTCCAAGTTGACACTATTGGCAAACCCATTACCCACCACCTCTATGAGGTGAACAGATGTAGATATGAAAGCATCTGGGAGCATAATGCTCTTCTCTGTCCATAATGATCAGAATCCCTGTACTTCCTCCTCTTAAGAGAAGAATAGATGTGGAGCTGCGGAGAGTTAAAGTAACCATCACAAATTGGACTGTTGAGTTGGGCTGGGTTGTGTTGGGACTCAGTAACATCAGGAACAACTCTGAGGTAGCTGCTACTGCTCTTTAAAAGCTTTAAAACTGGAACATGCTGGGCGTTATGTGCCCTTTATGTCGTGTATAAAGTTGCTATCAAAGGACTGTTAAGTAAAATATTATCATTTAAAGTGAACTGGTGATCTCCTTGTCGGTCTGAAACCAACAGGAGCATGCAGCCTATACGGGTGTACAGCCTTCATGATACAAGTCCACATACTCAGACAGGACCATTAGTTTCATGTAGCATGTTGGGGCATCTGGAGTCAATCCCTTGCCCACAACTACCACTTCGCAACACTCTACAATGCTATAGGGTAAACAGTTCTACAGGGTTAGGGCCCTTTCACATCAGCGTTTTTCGTAATTCGCGGCAGATGCGGTGAAAAAACCGCATCTGCCGCGTTTGCCGCATAACCGTTCCACTTGCGGCACGGTTGCGGTTTTTCCCATAGGAAGTATAGGGGGACTTGCGGCAGATGCGGCAAGTGCGGTTTTGCACTTGCGGCAGGTGCGGCAGCGAAAAAAAACGCGGTCAGCCGCGGTTTTTTTCGCTGCCGCACCTGCCGCAAGTGCAAAACCGCACTTGCCGCATCTGCCGCAAGTCCCCCTATACTTCCTATGGGAAAAACCGCAACCGTGCCGCAAGTGGAACGGTTATGCGGCAAACGCGGCAGATGCGGTTTTTTCACCGCATCTGCCGCGAATTACGAAAAACGCTGATGTGAAAGGGCCCTTAGAGTAACTGTAAGGGCTTATGGGAAAGCCTGATGGGCTACGTCCATGGCCATTTGATCCTTCTATCGATCTGTAACATGCCAAAGGTTATTTTAGGTAGTTTGTTTAACAAACATCACACAAAAATGTGCACAAAACTACATTTGTGCAGAATTGATTTGCTCCTCTCTATTAGCACATAAATTGGTGGTGAATTGGCAATGGAAAGATAAGGAAAACCTCCAGGTCTTTATGTAGTGATAAGAAAAAATAATTGCACTCCTTAAAACGCCAGTTATGTCAGTTCAAACTGCAGGAATTATGCAGGAATTTTTTTATTTTGCAAAAGATTGGAAAAGTGCTCTCAGCTGGCTGATCTTATCCTATTGTACGTTTACAGAGTGGTTCTTTTTTGTTATTTTCTTTCTTAGCCATGCTAGGTTTAGTGATGACTCCTTTACATAAAATTGATGTTGCTTCTGTTCATTAGTCTCTCAGTATTTACAATGATTGACCTTTTCATACACACTGAGGACCTAGAATGAAAAGCTGCCACATCACCTACAGACTCTCCACTCGTTTACTCATATGGTGGGTTTACACACACCAATCATTGTATCCAATATCTGAACAGATCTCTGGTTGCAGTGAAATCATGGACACATAGTTCCATTTTGTGGCTGTGTACAACATGGAGCAATCTGTCCATGATTTCACTGCAACCAGAGATTGGTTCAGATATTGGATACAATGATTGGTGTGTGTAAACCCACCAATAGACAAAAGCAACGCCTTCTATTTAATCAATGATTGGCTAATGCTGTATAAAATAACATATTTACAAGCTATAAAAGTGTGTTATTATTATTATTTATTATTTATATAGCGCCATTAGGTTCCATGGCGCTTTACATGAGGATAGAGGAGACAAGCACAATTACAATATCTCTAGACAATCAGGACATATAGGTACAGGAGGGGAGGGGACCCTGTCCACAAGGGCTCACAGTCTACGTGTTAGGGCCCTTTTACACGCTGCAACTTTCCAGCGATCATGACCACGATCCGACCTGGCCAGGGATCGCTGGTGCGTCACTAAAACAGGCAGATCTGCTCAATGACACAGCAACAATACGGACCTGCATAACGACCTCGCTGGTCGTTGGAGACATGTCCCACAGCAGCTAATTTGACGACTCACACCCGTGTTAGGGGCGTGGTGTTTGATGCTGATTGGTGCTCGCTAGTGCGTTCTGATTGATCGATTGCAGATAATGTCTTAAGCGGCCGTCACACGCTAAGATATCGCTAGCGATATTGTAAGCGATCACGTGCACGCGCGATCGCTTACAATATCGCTCACATTGCTGGTGAGATGTCACACAGACAGACTCACCAGCGATGTGGATCCGCGATCTCGCTGGTTACTATGGTACACATCGGGTTACTAGGTGCCGCCCGGCGCTTAGTAACCCGACGTGTACCATAGTTACCATCTCCCAGCATAGGCTCTGCCGCTGGGAGATCGCTCATCGTGGTGTTATACACCACGATGAGGCAGATCGTGAAATCGTTAATCGCAAGATCTGAGGTCCGGAGCTCAGATCTCGATCTTGCGATTTGATCATGAATCGCTCGTCGTATCTTGCCGTCACACGCAGAGACATCGTTCATGCGATGTTTCATCTGGCGCGTTCAAGCAATATCTTTCAAGATATCGTGGCGTGTGACGGCCGCTTTAGAAGTAATAATGGAAACACTACATAGATCATAATTTGGTACCCCAAATGATGTCTACCGTATAGACGTTGTAGTATCGCAGCCTGTAGACCTCTCTACTATGATCCGCAAACCAACACATTCAGGAACAAATTAGCTATGGAACAAAGAACGGAAGCACTACTAAGTTGCCTTCTTTTCAGTCAAAGCTGCCTAATCAGAACACAGCAGCAGGCAAGAATCGGAGCTGAGGGGGCAGGAAAGGCAACGCAAAAGCACGCCTACGTGGCCGGGTTCAAAGTTGCTAACAACGTCGTTGTTAAGGTGTCAACTATAGCGATGTACGCTGCCCTGCGGGAGCGCGATGACCAAAAAATGGTCCTGAACGATTTATAACGATCAACGATCTCACAGCAGGGGTCAAATCGCTGATGCGTGTCACACGCAGCGAGGTCGCTGGCTAGGTCGCTGTTACATCACAAATCCTGGGACGTTTCAGCGACATCGTTAGCAATGTTGCTGTGTGTGAAGTACCCCTTAATGTGCATTAGTTGTGACTAAGGAGCTCTTCCCCTCACCACTTACCCTTACGTTAGGGTTCTTGCACATGAGCATATAAATTGGACCACTGCAATGTGAGAAAAAAATCGCCCTGCACTCGGACCAGTGTTTTTGTCAGCTGTAATGGGACCAAGAAAACGCATGATGCTGCAATTGCCTGCGTGACTCAGATCGTGCACCGCAAGTCTGTGGGCATGAGTGAAACATTAAACTGAACTCGGATGACATCTAAGTTCAGAGCAATATATGCCGAGTCCTGAGACAGACAATGGAGAAGATGGAACTTTTTCTTCTCCTCAACTGTGCTGTGATTCTTGCATTCAAGAGAATCGTACACAGTGAATGACACTCGCGACAGAGTTTGAGCCGAGTGTCATTAATATATGGCATTCAATGCTGTATGCTCATGTGACCCTGGTCTAAACTGGCCATACATATTAAATAGCTGTCAGCCAAACTGTCATCGGGTATATCTCTTATACACAATAATAATTGGCTCAGCCAACCAAGCATACCTGTGTCTTCTTTCCCTCGTTCTCTTGGACTTTTCTGCCGCCTTCGACAAGATCGACCATTCTCTCCTACAGCGGATTCTGTAGTCTCTTGGTATTACTGACCAAGCCCTCCTGACTCCTCATCTAAGGTACTTCAGGACTACATTTCTAGTGGCTACAGTAACTTACTGTGAGTGAATCATGGACAAGGTTCTATCTGTTGCTGGTACAAATGGATAATCTCTCCATGATTTCACTGCACAGTAGTTACTGTAGCCACCTAGATGTAGCGGTGTAAGGTACCTACAGACGGACTTTAACGTCACCCATCTCAGAAAGCAAAAAATAAAGTTGTGTGTGATTGTAGCTTTACACTTTAATTAAATACCCAGTGGTTGCAGGTCCAGGACATATTGCAACTGTTATGAAGGCCAATATTTTATTTCCATAAAGTACAAAATGTGATAGATCATGATTAATATGAAAAGCATATGCAAGTTTTTGACAATGTTTTCATGTATTTCTCGACATTGGAAACAAAATGTTTTAGTAGCGTAGCGATCTTTCCTAAATCTTATGCTCTACATTGGCGGCTAACAGACTGTGATAAATATCAAACATCCACAGAATCTTAATCTTAATACTTGCCTGATGATTCGTGTCCCAAATGCTGAATAAATCGTGTTATGTTGTTATTAATGGTAATTATTGTTAATTAGAAATCTTTTCATCGTCACACTAGACAGCCAAAAGCACAAAGTCTTGGTAAATTGGGACTGCCGTGTTCTAGTCTCAGCAGTAATTGAGACAGTATTTCAATGCAGGTTAATACAGTAAAAATTGTGCCATAGAGACTGAATGGAAATGAACACAAGTCTCTTGTGGAACGGTTACAGTGTAGGAACACGAACATGACGGAGAATCATAGACTGTACATCATGTTCTGTTCTCTGCCTGCTATCTGCCAGGTTTCTCAGCTCTAGCCACGTCGTTTTTAACCTAAGCCCACATCTGTTACAGGTTGTTACCAATTTCACCAGATTTAATAGCATCTTTGAAATGACGTTTCCGACAGAGATAAAAGATTTCATTATGCCATGGGTACGTTGAATTTATTGCGTTAGCTCTAACTATATACTTTAGCAGTAGGACATTGGTCATTTCTCCGTCCCAGAATGCACTTGGAGAACATAACATCTATCCTTGCACAATGACACTTATGTTTCATTGAATGCGTCTGTCTTTCTACTTAACGTGAAAATGTTGTAATGTCTCGTATATTATGTAAAAATTATTCACGCCTCCCACTCATTAAAATGAGCGGATACACTAGCAGTATTCAATCCGACGCATTAATATGATAATAAAGGATTGCAAATTTGACTTGAAAACAAATCTTTTAATGAGTATAGTATTTGAGGGATCAAATTTAAAATATATCCTCCTTGTTTTATAAAGGAAAGACAGACTCATGAATCAGAGAAAAATTAAGATCCAATAGTCTGTGGCGCTATAACATAAAGCTATAAATTAATGTCAAGGTTCGACGGTTTCAAAAACTCACCAGTATGGATCAGGACACCATCTGACCTGAGGCCGGATATGGGAACTAGATAGTATTCATACCTCGCAAAGTTTTCCATATTTTTTCACGTTACACCATCATATTGAAAATTATATTTTTGTATTGTGGATTTTATTGTGGATATAATGAACACCCTAACGTAGCAAGTATTTGTGTAGTGTAAAGGAAAATAATACCCTGGTTTTCCAACCATTCAGCCCCCCTGATGTCAATACTTGTTTTGATGCTATTACAGCTGGGTATTTGTTTGTACCAGATTGTGCACATCTAGACATTGTAGCTGTGGCAGTATGGTTAGAGTTGCTGTCTTTCTGGTAGGTGAACCTATACTCCAGTCTCACATTTTTGCAGCCTCTAATAGATTTTCCTCCAGGATTGCCCTGCATTTAGCTATATGCATCTTCAGATAAACTCTGACTGGCTTCCCTGTCCCTGCCCAAGAAAAGAATCCCCATAGCACAGCGGTGGGCAACTCCAGTCCTCAAGGGCCGCAAACAGTTCATGTTTTCAGGATTTCCTTGGCATTTGACAGCTGGAATCATAACCTGTGCAGAAGATTAAATTACCAACTGTCAAATACTAAGGAAATCTTGAAAACCTGCAGTGGGTGCGGTCCTTGAGGCGTGGAGCCGCCCACCTCTGCCATAGCATGATGTTGCTACCGCCATGTTTGACATTGGGGATGATGATTTCCGGGTGATGTAGATTCTTAGTTTTCTGCTATTCGAAGGCCCTTTTCACATCAATGTGTCCTCTGCGCTTGGCTGCCCTGCCTGCCCTGAGGTAGTGCAAATGCAACGCAGGTGCATTTAGACGTAAGTGCAGGCAAGTGCAGAGGCGCATGGATGCACTGCTCTTGCGCTCGCCTGCGCTTGGTGCCCCATTACCTTCTATGGTCGAGCACAGGAGCCGACATCCCGGAAGCACTTAGTCAGATGCACCTGGAAACGTTGCATTACCGAGCGCAGGAGAACGACAAATTTGGAAACACATTGTCTTTGCTGAGATGCCCCGAGTCACTGCATTTCACTGCGAAAAAACGGATCCGCAAAAAACGCAGCAAAAATGCACAATGTGAATGTAGCCTAAGACAAAAAAACGCTAGGTGGGCACACAACCTCTATTCCACCATTACTACCAACTATGCTTTCATCTGAACTTCTCCCAGCTTCCCTACTCATTTCCAGGATAATGCTTCTACCACTCTTTCTGGATTTCTGTTCTGGTATAATTTGATTTCAATCTAGTTCTATCACAGCTTCCTGTGCTATAACTATAGGCACTCTAGTACACCAGACCTCAACAGCCCCTTATATAACTGAAGTCATTGCTTGTGCTTCCCGCTTTTTGCTGATTCTTTAATTTCCTGCAGCAAGCATTAGATTTCATAGTACACTCTGTACATCAATGCAGCAATTGAACAATCATTCAACATAACAAGATACAAAAGTTATATAATCATTTGGAGTTCCTGATCACTTTTTCACTTTCTTACATACTCTTCTTCTATGGTATAATGCTTAGCTCTAGTCATCTTGTCAGTGATGCCATCGTTCTTTAGACTTTCCAGGTTAAACTTCACTCTGTGTGACCCGAAAGTGACTTTTAACTGTGTTAAGGCCCAGTCTCACAAAACGACGGATCAGCGATCCCGATAACGATAACGATGTGTAGGGATCGCTGGTGTCAAACAGGCATCTTACCAGCGATGTGAAAAACAACTTTAGCAACCATTCAGAGTATACCGAGGTCGTTGTGAATTTTCTCTCCATAGCGTTGCATCGAGATCGTTGCTCATTATCTCTGTCAAACACAACGATGTAGCACTCCCAGCGGGAGCGCAACGACGCAGGAATGACCCAGAGCAGTGTGTAACGATCAGCGATCTCACAGCAGGGGCCAGATCGTTGGTGCGTGTCACAATGAACGACATCGTTAGCGGGATCGCTGTTGCGCCACGAAATCTGTGACGTTACAACGATCTCGTTAGCGATCTCGTTGTGTGAGACAGGGCCTTAAGACTATGGAGCATAAGAACATGGTATAGGCTTTCATTGTAAACAAGACTTCTGGCTCACACATAGAGTATAGAGTGAGTTGGATAAACTGAACTGCAGCGACATCACTGAGAAAAGAAACAGAATGACACTAGACACTGAAGAAGGCAATGATAGGTGAGTATATTAGCACTTACCATAGTATATATGTTGCGCCCCTGCGGGAAGGCGGCCGCAACAGAGCATAGCAGCTGAGATTGAAAAATTGGACACTTCGCATCAACAACCCACACACACCTCTGATCCTAAATCTAAGTTACTTCATGTCAGGCAAGGGATGGTGGGAAGAGCTAAGTTGAGGGTGGAACGTAGAACAGAACCCGGGAAGGGGTGGAGGAACTGGAGTAAAATCCAAGAACACTAAGTTAGAAGTAGTGGTTGGTCCCAGAGTGTTGAGCTGAGAAGAATTCATCTAAGTTGGTGAAAGGTGGAGAACCAGATGTCTAAGTAGAGACACCCACCAGCTAATCAGTGACTGAGACCAAGCTGACAATAGCGGGGCCTCGCAGCCTGCACCACTGATGGCCGGCTGGGGACCCGGGCTGAAACCGAGGAAAAACAGAAGGAGCCAGGTGGATCCGATTGCCCAGGATACTGGTGGCTGGGCCAGAACCAGAAAGCTGGCTCTGTAGGTGTGGCCTGGAAGCTTTAGGCCCCAACCACAGGTCTCTATGTCCCGAGACCCCACCTCTGATGCGGTGAACGAAAAACCGTCGAACTAGGGCTAGTTATCCAAACAGGGGAAGTACACTGAGAGCCTGTGACAGCCGGATCGTAAGTCGTACGCGGAATGGAGTGTGAGAGGGCCCGAGAGGTACACAGAAAGGGAGTGCCTCAGAAAAGCCATCCCAGTTGCTGTTAGAGCCCAGGTCTGCTACAACTGCTGTGAATGAATTGTGAAGTAACTGAACTGTACTGCTTGAAGTTGTGAGTAAAAGCCCGGTAAAGCCCAGTACGGTGTGGACTTTGTTTTTTTGCCTGCATGAAGGAAACTATGACAGTGCCGGGACTGTTTATGCTGCCCAGAAGTACTGGAAGCTCTACACTCATACACGTATTCTCCACACACGGTTGCCCTGGGGACCAGCCCTAACCGTAGAGGGCTCACCATCTGGCTGCACCCACCATCACCCCAGCGGTCCCGATTGCAGTGGTGTCCCCATATACCCACACACTACTGGTGGTGTCACAATTTATTCTTTTACCAAAGACTATTTCAATTTTTCTCCCCTTTTTATTGACTGCCCAGGATCACAGAGCCGGGTCACGTCACCGTGACCACCCAGCCAGCCCGGACAACGTCTTGAGAGGGCCCAGTTCTGAGTACCCACAGTCCCAGCGGGCGGATCACATACATATATGCACAGATTTAGTCAAAAATTCATGGGAGTGTTTAAAGGTAAAGGAAAATCAGCTATATACAAGTGGTGTAACACAATAGCTGCAGGGATTGCAATTGCACCTGAGCCTTGGAGCCTATGGGGCTCCAAAAGTCCCTATTGCCTATAGAAAATATCTACTACTATTAAAGATTTGCAATAATTGGGGGTCCCATTGGAGCTTTCGCATCCGGGGTCTATGAGCTTCAAGTTACGCCAATGGCTATATCTATCAATTTCCACATAACCATCTCATGTATATGAGACTTTCTGGCTTTCTACTGACAGATGATCTCAAGGGCAAGGAGAATCAATGACCCATTATTATATTCTAAGTGGGAATAAGCCCCTGTCAGAGACCTTCCTCCATTGAAAACTCATGCCTGCATAGCTGAACTGAACCTACAAGTATATAAGAGTGAGGATGTCAGGAAGAATACCTGATAAAGAACATTTGTCTGACGGCTGTTTAGGGTGTATATTCTTCAATATTAATGTATAACTCTGACTCTGTTGGCCTTATCTATAATAAATATAAAACAAGTGATCAGTAGAGCTATAAACTCAAGGTTCGAAGATTCAATTACATCTGCTATGACATACATTATGGTTAGAACTGTGATATCAGATGTAATAAAGTACTTCTAGAGCAGGCTGGGACGTGTTTACATCAGAAACCTCTTGTTGATGACGTTAGATTCATACACTGAGAAATAGCATTGATCACCTTTGTTCGTGTATATTTATTGAGCGTACAGTGAACACACTGAGTGTAATCTTGAAATCTGCAGTTTGATGAATCAGCAGAGGCGTAGCTGGGGATTCAGCCCAGGAGGGGCGAGACCTCTAAGTGGGCCCTGATTACAACTTGAGTGACGCACCCTCATAGTGGGTATAAGCAGGGCCGTGTTTATCGTTAGGCATCGGAGGGCACGTGCCTAGGGCACCAGATTGGAGGGGGGGTGATACCAGGGATGAGATGTGAAAACTCTTTTTTTAAATTTTTTTACTGCTCCCTTCCCCAGACTCTATAGGAAAACCGGAGTCATTGTGGGGGAGGGGGTGTGGGGGTGTCAGCAGCGGTGGAGGCAGAACTGCAGTGACCCTCTTTATCATTTCATCACCATATATAAACTGCTGATGAATGATACTCTGTGCCTCCTGTGCTTCCGGGTTCAGTGGGAGCTCCGGGCAGGCGACAGCTCCCTGATCTGGCGTGTGGCTGCGTGCACATGCTCCTGATGTCATGGACAGTTTTCCTCCCTTCACTGCTGGCATCAGTGCACTGTGCAGCCCGCGCCACAATGGAGGAGAGAACCACCGTAGCCGGGAACAGGTAGGCGCTACACACAGACAAGACACTGGAGGATGGTGGGGAGGTGCTAGGATGTGTATGGCAGGAAGAGTGCTGGAATGTGCATGGCTGGGGGGTGCTGGAATGTACAAGGTAGGGGGGTGCTGAATGTACAAGGCAGGGGGAGATGCTGGGGTATGCATGGCAGTAAAGGTCTGGAATGTGCATGGCAGGCAGAGGGGGGGGTTACTGGGATGGATGTGCATGGGAAACAGGGGGTGCTAGGATGTGCATGGGATGGAACAGGGTGCTGGGATGTGCATGGCAGGGGGAAGTGATGGAGTGGTGGTGCTGGGATAAGCATGGGAGACGGGGGTGCTGGGATGTTATAAGAGATTGGGGTGCTAGGATGTGCATGGGAGATGGGGAGCTGGGATGTGCATGGGAGATGGGGAGTGATGCTGGGCTGTGCATGGGAGACAGGGGGGTGGTGCTGCGATGTGCATGGGAGATGGGGGGGACTGTGATCTGTTGGGAGAAAGAGTGGAAAGACTCAAAAGACTGAACATATAATCAGCAAGTCCTTCTACACTGCATATTATATATCCAGTCTTTTTGGAGTTTATTTAGCTCTTCTTAAGGTGGATAACGAAGCAGATCCTACTGAAAAAGATGTTGTGTGGACATACTCTTAGTCTGAATTACATTAGGGGGCAGCACACCTAAAAGTGCCTAGGGCATCATGAACCCTAAATACAGCCCTGGGTATAGGGGAACTTCAACTGACAACAAGGCTGAAACTACATCTCTATAAAAATACCAGATCTGAGTGATTACAATATTAAAAAAACTTACAGTTGACATCTTTTCTGATGGAGTCATTTTCTTTTTCTGTCTTTTCCATTTGGCTCAGGCCGACATGACAACTTCTCCAGCCATTTGTCTGCAGAGATTATAATAAAAACACATTTAACTTTTCCATTTCGAACCCCATCCTCATCTATTCCCCACCTGTAGAAATGCCACATCCTGCCATATGTCACCCCATTACTGCACCTTTTAATGCCCACCACTGTGCCTCTTACAAAGTAAATGCTTTGTCTTTTGTGCCCTCTAGATGGTAAAATTGCCCTCTAGAAAATGTTATACCCTGTGTAAGATTTAATATCCTAGAAAATTGTGGCCATATTTTTCCTGTAGAAAGTAATAATGCCCTCTATGTGCCCCTTTGAGTCCCAATACTCTTACTTTATCATTCCCATATTCACCCAGCAGAAATCCTCCTTCTCCTGTTCTAGTTAAGGGTAAATTTAAGTATGAGGTGCAGAGAATCCTTAATTCTCATATTGTGAAAGGGTCTGTGCAGTATCTGGTGCTTGATGAAGTTATGGTCAAGAGGAGAGATCCTGGATTCTGACACATATTACCAACACTAAAAACCTGATCAGAAGTTTTCTCTTCTGTTTCCCAGTAAACCTGGTCTTAAGGGTCCGGAGGTCCCTTATGTAGGGGGTGTACATCTCCATCAGAGCCTGCTCCTGCAACATCTGCTTCTGTTATCAGGCATATTCACTGTGTAGATGGTGCTGGTGATAGAAATTCAGTGCCAGAAATTCTGGAGATCACAGGTTCTGCCCATCCACTAAAATAGAGTGACTGGGACCTGCAGTATTTCAGAGTCTGACAAAGTTTATGTGGGTGCCGTCCAGTTGAAGCCACCAGTGCCTAGCTTCAACCTAATACCCTACTATTACCCTCAGCTTTCAGCTGGAAGCTGCCAGATATAGCTTGTTGCCTTCCTGCCAAGTCTCCTGCTCTGTATTAAGGTTTTCCTCTTTTACTTCGGTCTGTTTTGTGGGTGATTTTCCAGCTCATAATTTTGTACCTTGCTGCCATCTTGGTTTTGAAACAGCTCCACGGCTATGTGGCGCCCCTATGGCAAGGCGCCACAGGGAGGTAGTACACCCTAATTACAGGTGTGGTGCCTCTAACCGTTGACGTGGTGAATCTTCAGAGTTTGCACCCCAACACCCAACACAAGACACTTTAATACAGGGGACTGATATTCAGTAGGTCCCAGGGGGTGGAGCCTAGAGAATGGGAGACGGAGAGTGACAGCTCAGTCAGGCAGTTGGTGTGAGGAGAGCAAGCAAGGCAGACGCAGGGGACCCCGCGGCTGCATCTTTAGGGTGCCTCTTTAGTGAGCGGCGACCCAGACTCTTGAAGGGGGTTTACCCAGTACTGGTTGGAGCCAGCTGGGGACCCAGGTCAACACTGCCATACTGAAGCCGAGGTAGCTAGATGCAAGGTTCATCCCTAACTACAGACCGGCAAGCTGAGGGCCTGACACACACAGGGAGCCGAAGCACCCCTAAAGCAGCCCAACATCAGTCCCGCAGCTGGGTTCACGATGCCGACGAAGTGAAAGACTTTTAGGTAACAGACCCCATGGACTAGAGACTTGGCTCAAGAGGGGTTAAGAGAGAGATAGAGAGAAGGTAACCAGACCACGAGCGAAATATTGAGGGCATCACTGTCAGACTCTGAGGAAACCTTCACGACTCACAGTTACAATACCCGTTAACCCAGAGTGTACTGTGTACCTGTTTCCATCTGCTGCAAGTAAAGACCCATGTGAGCTAAAGGTGTCTGTTCCCCTTTTTCATTTGGCACCCGGAGGGCCACAGCATCATCACTGGTGGTGAGGACTATTACCCCCATCCTAAACCCCACTGCCCTGAGGTAAAGCTCCACCTGTGGGGAGCTGTACTACCAAAGCTGCACTTACATCACCTCAGCGGCCGGCCGCAGTGCTGGTAACCCCATTACCAGGTACCACAGGTGGCGTCACGATACCATTTCCCCCATCATCATCACCCCCATCCCTGCCACTGAGTGTCCAGGGTACGGAACCGGGAACTGACCAGCCATGATCCCCCACCGAAGTAACCACTTGTCCCGGTATCCGAGTACCCCCCTACCCTGTTGACCGAGTCAACTACTATGAAAGATCCTGATTTTGTTTGTGTCATGACCTCCCGGCTTTGACCCTGATTGGTGACCATTCCTGTCTCTGGACTGCAGCCCATTCATAGGCAGCAATCTCCTACACTTCATTATAAATCCAGATCCCTGTATAGGGGTTAAAGGTTGTCAGCATCTTGTGCCTAGTCAGTCTAAGATAGCCATTGTGTGTCTGAAGCCTCGAATAGACGTCACACTGACCGGAGCAACAGTGGAAATAAATGAAAATTGTGGCATGTGAGTTTTATTGCTAGAACTGTAGATCCAAAAGAAAAATCTAATTTGTTATGGTCAACTTAATATTGGCCATACACTTTAGATAGTTATTAGCTGACCAAGCTGGTATCAGCCACTAAAGGGCTTGCTACACACAATGATATCGTGAACGATATCGTTGCAACGTCACTGGTTTGGTGACGTTGCAGCGATGTCGAAACAACATCATTGTGTGTGACACGTATCAACGATTAATGATAAGTCGTTGATCGGTGATCATAGATTTATGGTCCTGTCCATAAATCGATCGTTGGTCTCCCACTGGGTGCCCAGCATCGGTGTGTGTGACACGGGAGACCAACGATGAACGAGCTGCCAGTGCCGCACAGCAAGCACTGGGAGCTGGTAACCATGGTAAACAGTATCTAGGCAGTGCCTAATTACCAGATGTATATCCTGGTTACCAGCCTTCTCCCACTTACTGCAGCCTGGCAGCGGGAGCTAGACATCGTGGAAAGAATATTGTTTTCTTTTCCACGATGTCGCTGGTCCACTGGTCGCTGGTGAGTCTGCCTGTGTGACAACTCACCAGTGATCAGATACCGATGTGGCAGCGATCCACATCGTTGGTTGGATCGCTGCCACATCGCAGTGTGTAACGGGGCCTTAACAGCTATACATCTTGACCTCCCCCATAAAGTTTCACACTTGCCTCATTGAAACATGCATGAATTCGTCTTTCAGAGTAGAGACTCCTGACATACACTAATCTCACCTAAAATCTAAGGATTGAATATGTTGAAATCCAGCAGCCTAATTCTTTTTAGGGGTATGTCACACACAGCGATATCGCTAGCGATATCGCTGAAATAAGCGATCTCACCAGTGATATCGCTGTGTGTGAAAAGCAGCAGCGACGGGGCCCCTTTTTGCTCGTTGGCCTCCCGCTATGCAGCACGCATCAGCGTGTTTGACAGCGGGAGACCAACGAGAATGCAGGGAGCCGGCGCGGGAAACTGCACCCCCACCAGCTGCAGCCACAGTGGCGTGCACCCGGCCGCGCAGTGCACGCTGGGACATGGAGTCTACATGTCCCTGCGTGCACTGCGCGGCCGGGTTCACAGCGCACCTGATGTGTAACCAGGGTACACATCGGGTAACTAAGCACAGCACTATCCTAGTTACCTGCTGTGTACCCTGGTTACCAGCCTGTAAGCCGGAGAAGGCTGGTAACCAAGGTACACAGCGGGTGACTAGGACAGCACTGTGCTTAGTTACCCGATGTGTACCTTAGTTACCAGCCTTCTCCTGCTTACCCAGCGATGCGGAGGTCAGCTCCCTGGTCCCTGAGGAGATCTGCCTGTGTGACAGCTCCCAGCGCTCCTAGTCGTTGTTGGGATTGCTGGGACATCGCTGTGTGTAACGGCACCCTTACTCTATGAGTCATTGAAGGACAGCCCCTAAATACATTAGATCATTGACTGGTACTTGTTTGGCTAAGGTCAGTCTATATGTACAGTATTAGAAGGTAAAAAAACTATAAGCGGTCTAATTGGAGGCGCTCAGGCACAAAGGCAGCAGGCACTGGGATGGTTTTTCAACAGACCTTTATTCAGGCTCCCCTCCTACTCCACAACATGTTTCTATAGATTCTCTATCTTCCTCAGGTGGCGCAGAGTGCAGCTTAACGTGAGGACCTGGCGTCGTCTGGCAACAGGAGCTTTAACTTACCTGCGGTGACGTGACCGGATGCTCGGAGCCCCCGGAGCACGCGGTGTGCGGATGAGCTAGAGCCTGTGAAGGGCGCCTTATCAAATGTATTACCGGGTTGTGCGGGACAGCACAACCCGATAAGGTGAGTGGCCACCTATTAGTACGCCACGCTAAAAAAAGCCCCCTGGTAACCGCACTATTGCGCCCTTTTCTCTTTCTTTTCTCTTATATGTACAGTATGACCAGCTAAAGCTACGTTCACACTTGGTGTAATAGCCACGTATTCCTGCTGTTACGCTGCACTTTAGAGCGCTCGCGTAAAAGCAGTGCTACAGAAAGCTGGAAACGCCTTCCAGCAAAAGCTACGGCTTTTGCTGAAAGGCGTTCAGACGCAGCGTTTTGCCGCAGATTTTTGCGCGGACGCTTTTACTGCAAAGGCACCTGCGCAAAAAGAATTGACAGGCCAATTCTTTTCGCTTTTTTCGGCTGCGTCATCATGCAGTAGCGCTTTTTTGCGCCCAGTGTGTGCAAAAAAGTGGCACTGCCGATTGCGCGGCTAGAATCACTGCGTCTGAACGTAGCCTTAGGTTTCTTCTATTAAGAAATCTAGTCACTGTACAGGGTACATGCATGGGCAATCCGAGTAGCTAAATATTAAACAGAAGCACCAAAGAATTTCAGTTATGTGGAGAATTTGAGTAAAGCCTCAACTGCTGATTTTTCTAGATGGAGAACCATACATGGACACTATTTTTTGGGTACATTTTTATAGCTGTTCTTGAAACAAACATTGATAAATGAGTCAATGCTTTAAAAATGTGGATTTTGTGTATCTCATTGCCAGAGACTAAACAATAGAACATAATAGAACAATCTGAGAATCTGGCAGCCTTGTGTCATTTCCTCACACTTCTAATGTATGACTTTCAGTGTCAGCTTTTGTAAAAAGCCTTTTTGTCTGGAAATGATGCTATTATTGAGTTGGTTTGCCAAACTGAACTAAATAAAGTGGCGGAGGAAGAGTGGATTAGATAGACCTGGCTATTCTTTACTGCTCAGACCTACCCCAGCACTAGAAGCCTCAGTAAAGGTTTAGATCCAGATTCTGGCCGTAATCAGTTTGACGCCCCGGTGGCATATTTCTGGCATAGGATCAACTTTACTGGAACTACAAAAATCTTCTTTTGTAGCTAAATATTATTTCCAGCTATTATCCACAATGGGACTTTCCTTCCCCATCATCATTTATACTTTTTCATTGTGATAAAGCTGGATTAACCAACAATTCCCTGCCTATGTCGGCTGGCAGACTGTCACCGGGAAACTGGGATCAGAGAGTTCCAGTATAGTTAAACACATTGTCTGACCACAGCTGCTTATCTCCTTCTCAGACATGGCATGCCCGATCAACTAACCTGTCGAAAAAGATGACAATTATACCAAATCTCTATCTCGTATTATCTATCGTTGACATAGACGATATATATAAGATGACTGTGGATGCTACTTATGGTACCCCCTACTCATTACTTCAATGGAAGACCGAGGTCACTATTCTTCCTTACCGTATGTCCACAGTGACATTGAGTTTGAATGGAATGGTGGTTAAGCATGCACAGTGCTACACCAATCTAAAATCTCTAGAAATGACTTACTGAGCTATTTTTGTTAGGTCCATAGACATGAGAAGACCAGCAGCTCTCATATTTGACACAAACTCCATTCAAAACCCAAATCAATGTGTTTTACTGTGAGGGGCAACTGCGGACTTGTTGATACCTGAGCACCCAGCAGTAGAGATGAGCAGACCCATGGAAGTTTGGGTTCTGGGGGTTCTTCAACCAAACCTCATTGGAAATCACTGATTGGGCAGATCTGCTTTCCATATGTGGCGCTCCTCTGGCTAGGCGCCACAGAGAGTTATTGCAATCTGAAAACAAATGTGATATCTTTGTAAGTTGTCAGTTCAGGATTTAACCTATGGAGTCTGTTCTTACACACACTTAAGACTAGGCCACTTAGATAGAGGGGAACGGTAATTTAGTAGGTCCCAAAAGGGGAAGGAAGCCTAGGGTAGAGTTAGTGAGAGAGTGACAGTTTAGATTTAGACGGTGCTGGGAAGGCAGTCAGGAAGGACAGGCCTGACAGCACAGCCGAAGGAGGGTGCCCCATCTTTAAGTGGGACCCCAGGACAGAAGGCAACAGGCCAGAACTGGTTGGAGCCAGCTGGTTCACGTTGAGGGGAAAGACACCGACACGGGAAGCCGAGGGGACAGAAGTTTAGCTCTGACCGCAGACCGACGAGCTGCGGGCCCATTATAACAGGTTGCCGTACGCACCACAAAGACATCTCACCCTCAGGACAGAAACCGGTTGAGGGCACTAGTGGTCGTGGACTGAATTCCGGTGGCGGGAGAAATTGTGCCTCCTGCTGCTCCCATCCATACCAGTAAGGGACCGACTTAAAAGACTAGTGACATACGTAGAACTGGGGAGACACTGTAAAGGTGGGAGAAACAGGGAGAATAGAACAGACCCCATAAGACAAAGAAAGAAAACATCCATAGACTCCATTAGGGGGACCCTAAGCTGGCAACATCCACCCGGTAAACCAAACTGTACCGTGTATTCGTTTATCATCTGCCGGTACCCAGTAAAGTGGAGTCAGCTTGAACTGGTCTCTGTTGTTCTTTCCGCCGATGCCCGGAGGGCTCCAACACCAACATCAGCAGCTCACCAGAGGGGTAAGAACTGAACAACAACTCCCCTCATCCTCTTCCATCATCGCTGCCTGAGTTAAAAGCTCCTCCTGTGGGGAGCTGTACCACTCTCTGCTGCACCCACCATCACCTCAGGGCCGGCTGCAGCGCCGGTACCTGTATTACCGGATCCACAGTTGGCGTCATTCCTTTGTAAATATTCCTTCTCCCCCACCATCTACTCAAATGATAACCAGGGCACGGAACCGGGATCCTGACCACCCTGATCTCCCATCCACAAAGCCATCAGCCCCGGTGTCCGAGTACCCTTGCCCTGGTCACATCACATCCACATACAGCCCGCAATAAACAACAAATACTTTCGTGCAGCGTAATTTGCTGGGAAATTTTGGCAGCGTGCCAAAATTCTTTTGCGGCGTGCTTTAGCAGTGAAAGGGCGAGCGCAAAAATATGCAGCAAAACGGCATCTGTACGCCTTTCAGCATAACATAGCTTGCTGAAGGCATATCCAGCTTTCTTTTGCACTGCTTTTACACGAGCCTCAAAAGTGTCGCGTAAAAGCAGGAATATGCGACCATTACGCTACGTGTGAACGTAGCCTAAGTGGCTGGCACAGTGACATCTTTTCTCTCTACAAAAAAAAGAAAGCCTCAGGGAAGAAGATGAGGACAATAGGACAAAATGGGACAATTATAGTCCCTGCAAGGAAGACGTTTTTCAGATTGAAGCCCTCCGTATGCTTCATATGACTGTCAGCAAAGTGATGGTTTGGCCAATCAATCAGCAGGCAGCTATCTCACCCAACTCTTTCATACACAAGACTCACTCTGCTCTATCTATCCTGAATCGGTTTAGGTAACTCAGAGGCAAACAAAGCTCTCTAACCACCGTGGCATGAATAAAATAACAGCACCACCACAATCATCAAAAGCCTATTGACAGGAATTTCAGAACAGCAGATTTCCGACAGCGAAGAGCATAGATCTAACTTCCAAGATTAAGCCCTTTAGTTTAGAAAAAACTTGGTGAAATCAATATGTACAGGCTGCCCCGTAGAAGAAACTGACACTTCATATTTGCAAAGGAAATGATGGAAGACAAAGTGCAGAGAAGTCCCTTCTTTGGGACTAGCAATTGGAACAGCAGCTGGGATCTATTGCCCATTCTCAGATTAGTGCCTGTGTCGCAGCCCGGGGCAGGAGTACTCAGAGCGGGCCCTCTCTTCGTCCAGCTCAGGGCTTCAGGGTGTCACGGCGACGTGACCCGGCTCTGTGGGCCAGGCGCGGCAATAAAAAGGGGATGAAAAAAAAGGATAAAAAGATTTTTATAAAATATTTGTGACGCCACCCATGGTTCTGGCCAATGTGGACCACCGCTGCCGTTCAGACTCTGAGAAGATGTTGTTGGTGACAGCGGGATGGTGAACCCTCCACGGATAGGCTTTCTCCCAGGGCAGGTGTAGGGAAAAGACCAGTGCGACCCACCGCTGCCAGCAGAGCTCAGTGTCACTCGCTGACAGACTGCGTTCACCTGCGCAGCGATTCAGTTGGTGGCCTCGCAGGTGAGCTGCTGCTGCAGACTACCAATGAGTCTCACACAAAGTTTAGAGTTTAACAGGGTACTTTACTCCACTGCTCGGTGCACACAACAACACAGTCACAGTTCACTTGTTACAGCAGTTCACTTGCGATTCCAGTCACCAGTATAGCAGCTGGGACAGTTCATTAGGAGCACCCCCTTTTCAGTACCTTTAAGGCCTCTTTCTCCAATCCCAAGCACAGCCAGTGGTCGAGTGCTTTTCTTGGACGTTCCCTGCCTGGACTTCTAGCCCTTGCGTGATGGCCTTTCCATCGTTGTGCCAAAGGTTGGGTTCTGGGCATACAGTCCCTTCACCCCGCCAGTTAAGTTTATGGCTGGGGCATACAGCATCCTACCATGTCAACAGGGCTGGCTCCCTGGTGTCAGCCCGGTCCCCCGGTGTCCCTGCTGGTTCAGGTCCACCGTGGAACCCCTCTGCTCTTACTCAGTATGTGGCCTGGGACTTGGTCCAGCCATACGGTGGCACAGGCCGCTGGGTCCGGGTTCCTCCTTTCTGGTGTTACAGTTTCATGGCCTTCAGGGTGTTTTTGTTTAAGAATTCTGTTCCTCTCCCTCTACCACATGCCAGGAACCAGAACCTGAACCTCTGTTAGTCCCTCTG
The DNA here is from genome assembly GCA_033576535.1 of Allobates femoralis. Lineage (NCBI taxonomy): Eukaryota > Metazoa > Chordata > Amphibia > Anura > Aromobatidae > Allobates > Allobates femoralis. The sequence continues at coordinate 578,452,666 of JARQOC010000003.1, forward strand.
ACTGGGCTCTCCTAACTTGGTGTTCCTGGGTTTTACTTCAGTTCCTCCACCCCTTTCCCGGGTTCTTTTTCTGCTCTCCACCCTCCACCTCGCTCCCCCCACTATCCCCTGCCTGACATGGAGTACAAGGTCTAAGGATTGGGAAATGTGTTGGGTGTTGGTGTGGGGTGACTAGCTCCCAGCTGCTGTACCTTACTGTGGCCATCAGTCCGCAGGGGCACCACACCTGATTAGCACAATGTAACTAGGTGAGCCTTTCCATAGAGCTCAATGGTCTTCTCATCATCGCGGGTTTACACAAGGAGCACCTCTGCTTTTTTTTGTTCACATGTTGGAAGACAAGCCATCTTATCTATGTGCATACAGATGTCTGTCCAGTGCCATCAGTCATAAAATGGTGTATGCCAGATATTTAGGCAGTGGGTTATGAATCTTCATATCAGATAGTACTGAGAGAAGGTTACAGGGTCATCACTCTTGTAGTCTGTTTCCTATGGCCAGTTTTTCTTCCTTGAAACAAAGTTTTACAGTAGTGCAATAAAAATGAATTAAGTGAAGATAACACAGGAGAACATGTACAGACAAAGACAGAGCCTGACGTTTTTGTCCAGCTTATAATAAAGAGAATGTGAAATTAAATTTGCTGGGATCTCTCAAAGTGACAAATTCCTGAAAGCACCTCTACAGTATTATGTTTTATTTTCACCACTATGATGATGCTTTAAATGTAAGTCCCCCCACCCGCTGTTTTATACTTACCTTCTGGTGTTTTCATACTCTACCTATGCCGCTCATGTCCCGCAGCTCCATCTTGTGCCTGTAGTCTCTGACTAGCCAGAAGTCAGACGTTATGCGACATGTGCTCAATGCATCTCTATGGGAGCAAGAACAGGGCTCTGAAGAGTGACCTCCTACATGCTCCATGAAACACTGGAGCTTCCGGGAGTTCATTTTTCACCACAGGCCTACTGAAGCGCTGCTGGAAAAGAATGAGGATGGTGGAAAGTAAGTATAAGACAGTACTCATGAGACTTATGATTAAAGCACCACTACAGTAGTGCAAAAAACAAACAAAAACACTTGATGTTTGGACTTGGGGATGGACCCCGACTCTACTTTTTAGCCACCATACATATAGTAAATCAGACACTCTAATAAATACACGCCACACATTATTTTGGATGTCAAATAGCCACAGCTTTATTTAAATCACAGGATTACCAATCCCAGTAGGAGTCAGGTGGAGTGCTATTACATTGGGATTCACAATTACTGTGATATCCCCAGCTGTCTGACATCCAGCACCCGGCCAGACAGCCATAAAGGGGGCGACACGTATTGGCTGCTATTCGAGCAGAGCCAGTAAACTTTCAAGGCACCAATGCCCTATTATCCTCACTTCCGTGCTTAACCACTGTGCCCGCCCCAGATGACGTTACCATTACCACATCCTTCAGGCTGGCCACCAAAGCCAAGACTGCTCACCACCATGTTTTACATCTTCTATTAGTTAAAATTAGTCCACCTTATCTTGTCTGCAACTTCCACCTGACTCCAACCCCGCAAGCCGTGACAGGTTATAAATTCCAACACATGTGACACCATTTGGTAATTTTTTGTTTGTACACGTTTTTCAATTACACCTTATAAAAGATGCCCCTGCACAAGCATAAAAGGGTCTAAATGTAGCACCTTTGACTCACAAAGAGTCATCCTACAGCGCTCAGGAGAGGAAAAACCCCCTGTGGAGGAAACCTCTAGGGAACCATGGCTGAAGGATTGCCCTTCCCTTGGGCTTAGAAGGTTAATGCCAAAATTAACTTTCGTAGAAATTGTATAATTAAACATGGTACAATACAAACCAATGCTCATACCACAAATAAATAAGATATTAATAACCATACAAGTAATGGGTAAATATAACAATCCAGATTAGTGACATCACAGGGCGGGAGGGCGGGTAATGTTTCTTCAACGAGGTCTCTTGAAAGAATGCAGTCCTTCTCAAACTAGTGGCCCCACCCCCCACCAATGAGTCACCAGGCACACCCATACATCACAATCATACATTACCCCTTCCTCTTAAGGCAAGATCTCTTGATAACCTCTACACAGACCCGGCCATACAACCAGGCTACAGGAGTTCTGGGTCCCCCCCTCGCCACCATAATGTACCCCTTTTGCCTAGGCCTCCGGGGTGTCTGCTCCATGAAACACTGGAGCTTCCGGAGTTCATTTTTCACCGCAGGCCTATTGAAGCGCTGCTGCAAAAGAATGAGGATGGTGGAATGTAAGTATAAGACAGTACTCAGGAGACTTATGATTAAAGCACCACTACAGTAGTGCAAAAAACAAACAAAAACACTGTAGTGGTGCTTTAGGCCCACTGGACGTTTGGGCTGCTTTTTTGTGCTGTGTTTATGTTGCATTTTTCAGCTGCAAGAAAGCAGCTATGTAAAAGAAAAAGAAGCAGATATGTATTGTACACATTACAAATGCAGCACAAATAAGAGAACACAGACAGACAAACACACACACACACACACACACTTTCTCACCCTCCCCAGTGATCCCACGGTGAGCTCCAATGATGTCTTCCTTCCATGCATCAGCAGAACCTGTGGGTAGTCAGGTACGGTACTTTCAGGACCTACTCATGTGAAAGCCTGAGTCACGTAGGGCACAGGTCCTGCAGGTGACGTCGCGCAGCTCCTGCCAGTGTATGAAAGGCAGAAATCACTGGAACTTACCGTGGGTTCACCGGGGAGGTTGAGTATTAAGATAGCTTTACACACCACCACTGAAAGGTAGCAACTGCCTGGCACTGGGGATATTTATGCCTGTCGCCATGAAATTGCTACGAAATGGCGACACAGGAAGGAATTTCCCTATTAACACGCCGCCATTTCGTAGCAATTTCATGGCAACAGGCATAAATATCCCCAATGCCAGGCAGTTGCTACCTTTCAGTGGTGGCTTGTAAAGGTACCTTACGAATGATTTTGCTGTGGAAATCGCAGTAAAAAAGCATCACAAATGGACTGTGGGAATACCAATCAGTTTGTGATGTTTTTTTGGGGGGTCAGGATGGAGTCAGTGGGGAAAACACAGCCTAAAAATGGTCATGTTAACTGACGTGTTAGCTTTTGAGCATATCCAATTTCTGCAGCAAAACCTAAACACCCACAAATGCAGGTGTGGGCAACATCTTAAAAATCACATTGACTTGAATGGAAATGCTGTGGGTGATGTGTTTTTGCTACAAAATCAGATCACCAAAAACACAGCACAAACGCCCAGTGGACACTTACCCTTAAAGTTCCTGGGACTCTGTCTTAGGCTCATGCTTTATTGGAATAGCAGATGGAGCTATGGCATCAGTTCCTGTAGCTGCTGATGCTTAGCAATGTTTTGGACCAAGTGAGAGAAAACCTTCCACCTTTTGCAGGTGATTAAGACCAGCTATTCCATAACATTCTGTTGGCTCAAAGAAGACTTCCAAAGTCAGGCTTTGTGCTGGCCACAGTTGAAAGAATTCCCTGATTTGCTCAATTACACATTGTAGGGGTCCTTAGGTTGCTTCTGAAGAGTAGTCACTGCCCATTGGAATAAGTTCACTATTGTTAAGGTTGGTCCAATATGTTTTGTATAATATACAGTATTATGTTATTGAGTGTCCTAAAGGTACCTTTACACACAACAACTTTTCTAGGAATTTCACAATTAACTTACTGGTTGCAGTGAAATCATGGACACATTGTTCTATCTTGTTGCTGTGTACAAATGGAACAATGTCTCCATGATTTCACTGCAACCAGTAAGTTACCTGTGAAATTCCTAGAAAAGTTCCTGCGTGTAAAGGTACCTATACAGATTACTAAAATGCTAATTTATTTTTGATCTACTGATATGTTCAACACAATCTGGAAAATATCAACTGCAACCAGTAGATTGTTATGTCAGTAGATGATTTCATGCATCTCTTCAAAACAATAGTCATTTTATATTACATGTAAAGGATTGTAAAGTCTTTCTTTCATACTGTCAACCTCCTTTAAGAATTGACAGCTGTGGTGGATTATGGCAGCTGTGCGTGGTCATGATATCTGGAGTGGACTGATGTGATGTCATTCTACTTATACTTAACACAAGCAGCGTACTGTTTCCTATAGCTGCAGGGGAGACAGTGGTAATGATTGAGGTCAAGAATTGTACATTAAAAATTCTCCAGAATTTCTAAATATTTTTACATGCGGCTTCATATGACATTAGAGCTGACAGAATGCACCTGTCCATCCCACACAATGGATCCATACAGCATCTTCTTCCTCATGTTGAGATTTTGTAAGTCAGTTATGTAATTTTGACCCTGGCGGACACATACAGAAGAGGGCTCCTGTGCATGGACGGTATATGGGTCCTTTGCAGCCCAAAAGCTCATCATAATACACAATTCTAGTTGTTTTGGAGGTAGAACTGGGCTCACTTAGCTCTTGGGTCCCTGTGTGGCCGCACAGGTTGGGCCAATTATAGGTCTGCCCCTGAGTTTTGGTTATGCCATAGGACAAATTGACGAGTTAACAATTCAAGAATATTTTAGCAGTTGACGTGAGGGCCTTACATAGACTAACGGGAACCATAGCAATAATATTTTAGAGCACCCCCCTCCTCCTTGCTGGTTCACATCACCACATTGCCCCATCCAATGACATAAGAGAAAGGCACTTATTCATCATTCATTATAAGAGAGAAGGTTGGCATGACCCTGTAGTTAGTTTTCCCAACCTTAGTTTCTAATATTGCAGAAGAAAGTACAAAAGCTGCTTAAAGAACGTACAGACTTAGGGAAGTCTCTCCAGATACCTAACGCTAAATTCCCATTTTCTAGTATTGAATGTCATCAGTTATAGGAGTATTGCAGCCTTGAAATGTCTTCCAAGGCTCTTTGCGACCAGAATGTCATAAATAGTGTAATAAGCATATTTTTCTAAATCAAGAAAAAAACTATGAATACCCTGCATTAAACAAATAGTAGGCATACATGTAAAAACATGGGAGTACTTTTTTGGAATTCTTTTTCATAAAAAAGCATAAAAGTCCACCACAACAAGGTGTATCCAATCAGGATGGTCCCTAACGCTAGTATTTCACCTCACTATACGCCAACAGGTCTCAATGCAGGCATGACCATTTTACACCTGTCTGTGGAAAGCTAAATATGTTTGTATTCTGTAGTATTGAAGTCAAGAAAAAATTAGCACATATACAAGTACATATATGTACTTATGTGCCTGATTATAATGTGTGGTGATTTCCAAAATAAATGGGCCATTTTCTGAACCTTGGGCACAAAGGATATAGTCCATGGAGCCAGGTGTATGTATGACAGCAGACAGTAATAGGTTGGCCATAGACATAGATAACTGTTGGCTCCTTTTTTCAGCTAATACTATTGACTTTATCATGCTTGTTTGGTGTGATTTGTCAGATACATCATTGTTTTACAAACAGTCCTCCAGACACCTATGGCACCACTTTAATTGGGTGAAACAATACAATGAGATTGGTGGAGGGCTGACTATAGTCTATGTGTCTCCTGAACAAAGGAATCAAGGGTGCTTTCCCCTGAATGTTCATTAGACATCACAATAACCTCCTAAAACCTGCTTTGTAGGTTAATTTGAGAAGCTTTGAATTTCTTTTAGCAACCTGAGGGTGGTTTCACACTGGCGTTTGCATATGCCGCACACCGAACGCAGCCAAATGTTTAACATGGGAAAGCATGTGCCTGCGTTTGGCTGCTTTCGGTTGCATTTGCGCACGGATGCGCACAATTTGTGCACCCTCCGAGCACACTCCGGACGCAGCCCTGTTGCATTTTTTGTGCGGTCGCGGGTGCTTGTTTTCTCTGCAAGCGCCCGCAAGTACACAAACGACGCATAGATGTCAATGGATCCGCAGTGTCCTCCGCATGATAGTGCAGGAGAACACTGCGGATCTCATTGAAATCTCTCCCGGTGGCCGCCGGTCATCACCGGCGGCCACTGGGAGATCAGCTACAGCCTCCACTGATCTCCCACCGGTGTCGGCGGGGAGAAACAGCTGATCTGACAGCTGTTTAAATCTCCCGCGCTGACACCGAATAGGTGATGTTGGCGCGGGAGATTTGAAGCAGCGATCAGCTGTTTCTTATCTCCTGCACCGATATCACCCTATTCGGTGTTGGCGCGGGAGATTTAAACAGCTGTCAGATCAGTTGTATCTTCAAATCTCCCGCGCTGACACCGGTGGGAGTTCAGCGGTGGCCGGGAGGAGGAAATCTCTGCGCTGATCTCCTCCTCCCGGCCGCCTCCGAGACAGCTGATTGGCTGCCCGGGGTGCATATTAATGTGAACGCATGTGGAGATTCTCCGCTGCGTTCACATTAATATGGCTGCATTTGCACTGCATTTGCGTCTGCGTGCCATACGAATGCAGACACAAACGCCAGTGTGACACCAGCCTGAGGCTGGTTTCACACTTGCGGACCCCTCCGCAGCATCTTGTTTACCATGGTTACCACGTTGATCGCTGGTCTCCCGCTGTCACACACAGCAATGCTGGTCGCCAAGCGGGAGACCAACGATCAAAAAATGGCCTTGACCATAATACCAACGATCAGCTGATCGCTGTTCATTGCAGTATGTCACATGTAGCGACATCACTGCAACGTCACAAGTTGCAGCGACATCGTTAGCGATGTCGCTACATGTAAACCGGCCTTAAACAGTACACACGTATAAATAACAAATAGACGAAATTCACATTTCTTTAACCATATATCAGAATGGCACATACAGATTGGATTTTAAATTAACATGTTCTTGGCTTATTGGTTTCCTTGGTAACAGAGAAGCTTTTTTAAGTTCTGTCAAATAGGTAGATAGGAACAAGAGAACATTTGAGACCTATTAATAAAGTATTACATAGAAAACTGCCAATTATGAGCCAAACCTCTACATGCCCATCACAGCTGTTTCTGGCTTGGCACCAAAGTAAATCCTATTAGGTGTCACCCTGTACCAGCCGTTCTGATGACTGCACCAGGCACATTGACAGCTGCACACCCCTTATACTAAGTAACATAGGCATTCAGAAGAATTCAGGCCAAAAACAACCAGTTTACAGTGTTTCATATAATAGACTGGATAGGCACAACGCTGGTCAGGTAAAATTTTATTATATTATTCAGGGCAGAAAGGTTACAACTGGTTCATTGACACAGTACTGAGCAGCCATATTTACCTGTCCACTATATTATACATAACGGATAAAGATAATACAGGATGTGCCAAGAAATACAGACCCGTTACCCTTGTGTGGATTGTACAGGATACTATTTATTGACCTCATTCATTACATCTATCTTACAGTAAAAATTAAAAAGCATATACAGCATGGCAGGAATATGGCTAAGTAACAGCCTTGTGAAAAAGACTTTGGTATACTAATAGATAGATCACAGACTGAACATAAGTCAGCAGTGTGATGCCACAGCAAAAAAGGCAAACACAATTCTGGGATGTATTAAACAGAACCTGTCAGCTATTTTATGCCCCCAAACTTATCACTACCTGTCCCTGCAGCTTCCTAGTACATCCATAAGCATCCCTGTCTGACCTAAAAGAGTCCTGCAATCGCTGAGAAAATAATTTTATAACTTAAATGTCGTGTTTTATTTGGGGTGGTGTCTTCGTATTGCAGACATTCTGGGCATTTTCTTCGGGTCCATTTTCTCCCCTCACTCTGTGGTTATCTTGACCCAGTAGGAGTGATAATTAATTCAGAAGCGCGATCTCGTGTTTGAAATCCTTGTATGATGCCACGGCCACGTCATTTCCGGTCCTGTGCATTGTGACTAAGTAATTGGGTGTACTCTCCGGCTTCAGAATGTGCACTGCGCATGCTCTAGAGATGGCCAGTACACCCAAATATTATTATTAAAAAAGAACTAATCAGGTGCATTAACGTTCAGAACAATTGACACTGGCAAACAGTTAAAGTACGAGTTGTATCAACGGCAATTCAAAGTCCAGCAATGGGTGATATGCTGTGTTGATAGGGGGTCCAATATTCTTTAGTGAAAGTATTGCTTCATTCAGAACTAAACTTGGTTCTGTTTTTCTTGTGGCTTACTCCATATAACAATATATTGCCATCAAACTATGAAGGTTCATAAAGCCCCTAGTTTAGCATTTTAGTTGACATCTAGTTAAGCAAGACTATGCACATCACTGCTAGACGGTCTAAAAGACCACTTCTTTATGAATATTTTAGAATAAGACTGAAAAAGCATAGAGAAAAATACATCATCGAGTAATACCAAATATAAAGAATGTTTGGATCTTACTATATCCCCTTTCTAGTAGTAGCTCTCACCTTACACAACACCTATGATGGCTTTGAAAGAGTTAGAAAGAGCTGATTCTGACTACCCTTTCACCAGGACCATTGTGGCCCGTCTGAGACGTCATGTAAAGGTTTGTTGCACAGTTCTCCCAGATAAATAATCACAGTAATGGCCACTTTACACACACCAAATTATCTGTCCAACTTCTGACCAACTTACTGGTTGTAATGAAGTCATGGACACATTGTTCCATTTGTACACAGCCACAAAATGAAGCAAAGTGTCCACGAATTCACTGCATTCAGTAAGTTGTTCAGAAGTTGGACAGATAAGTTGGTGTGTGTAAAGTGGCCCTAAAACATTTTGCAGTTGTTAAATGCCTCTTCCTTTTATTTATAGTGAACACATTTCAGGGTTTTTCAAGAAAGCTTATTTTTCCCATGATCTAGATGTTACATTGTCCTAATGAGGATGTTGGTGCAAACATGAAACATGTTAACTTTAATGAAAGGAGAGGCGGCCGTCACACGGTTCAATGTAATGCACGATATCACTTAAGTGATCTGCTTTTTGATCGCTTAAGCGATATCGTTTGTGCATCGCTGCGTGCAATCAAGCGATTTTGCAATGTAAAATCGCTTGATCGTTACATCGCAGATTGGTGAGCCGGAGCTCATATCAAGCGATAATCGCTTGTTCAATCTGCTTCATCGTGGTGTGTGACACCACGATGAACGATCTCCCAGCGGCACAGCCTATGCTGGGAGATGGTATCTATGGTAAACGTCGGGTTACTAAGCGCTGCGGGGCCCTAGTAACCCGATGTGTACCATAGTTACCAGCGATCTCACTGCTCCACATCGCTGGTGAGTCTGTCTGTGTGACAGCTCACCAATGATTTGAGCGATATTGTTAGTGATCGCGCGTGCACGTGATCGCTTACAATATCGCTCTCGATATTGTAGCGTGTGACGGCCGCCAAAGAAGAATTGTAACACTACCAAAATTTTTCATATGAGAAGCTCAGTACATCTGATCATTTATACGACCCCACATCTGTTTATGAAGACCTACGTATGTATTTTAATTATATAGTGCTGTGCAAAATGTTTAAGCAGGTGTGGAAAAAGTGCTAGCTTAAAATGGTCTAAAAAAATAAATAAAGGTATTAATGGCTTTTTCTTTATTAATTAAAGCACCACTACAGGGCTTTTTCCAGTGCCAGAGTGACGCTTTAAATTTAAGTCTCCTGCCCCATTCTTATACATACCCTCGTGCAGCATCATCGGTTTTGGGCACCACTCTATTAGCGCAGGGCCATCTTGTGCCCATAACTTCTGATTGGCCAGATGTCAGACGTTACACCACAAGCTCCCAACGCATCTTTGGCCAGTTTCACACCAAGGCAAGATCAGGTGTGGGGCTGCCCGGTGTGAACCAGACAGTCCCAGACTCGATTTTGAAACAGAACCGGAAGGCAAATATGCCCTCCGGTCCGGTTTGCAGCCGGATTCGGCATTTCACAGCAGCAGGAGCTGTCCCTGCTGAAATGTCAGAATCGCGGCTAGCAGGGGAGCTGGCTGCGGTTCTGAAATATCAGCGGGGAGCTCTCCAGCTGCTGAAGTTCAGCTGAACTCACTGCTGAACTCCAGCAGCCGGCGTCTGGCTCCCGGATCCAATTTTTTGTCAGATCTGGCACGATCTGGCGCCATGTTAGGGGGCGCCGAATCGTGCTGGACCCGGGAGGATCCGTTCTTGTCCGATTTTTCCCCTGGACACAAAAACACTGCATGCAGTGGTTTTGTGTCCAGGAGAAAAATCCGAATTCTCCCGGATCCTCTCGGACAGATGGAAACCGGATGGCAAATAGCTGCCATCCGGCTCCATAGGAATACTAGGATTTCGGGGCTGTCTGGTTCACACTGGACAGCCCCGGATACATAAAAACATGGTGTGAAACCGGCCTTTATGAGTGCCATAAGGAGTCTCTCGTAGAGACCTCCAGAGCTGCATGAAACACTAGAGCGAAAAAAGAAAAAAGCTGGAAAAAAGATGAAGACGGTGGTAGTTAGTATAAGACAGGGGCAGGGGACTTACATTCAAAGAACCACTCCACCGCTGAAATAAAAAAATATTGATGAAGTGGTGCTTTTAAAAAAAAAAAAAAAAGTAATGTGAATGATCAAAAGAGATATCTGAATCAAATTAGTATTTTTGGTGACCACCCTTTGTCTTCAAAACAGCATCCAAGCTAATTCTCCTAGGTATTTGTGTACACAGTTATTGAAGGAACACAACAGTGAGGTTGTACCAAACATCTTGAAGACGTAACCACAGATCTTCTGTGTACATAGGCTTGTGCAAATCCTTTCCTTTCATATAAGGCTGGCTTCACACCACAGTTTTTACCTGTCTGTGTTGATCCTGTTTTTTTGCAGGGCCACCCAGACAGAAATGGACAGGACAGGATGTGTGGAAGGTGGTGTCAAATATGGTCCCGAATCCTGTTTTTTACAGAATTTGTTTTTGTACAGAAATGAGAGAGAGAGAATTTCCTGCACAGATTTCTGATTTCAGGACCATGGTAAGCTTTCTGAGCATGTGCAATGCAAAAAAATTGCTCCGGGAAATTATTCTGTTTTTCCCCTAATCCGGCGCCCATAGACTCCCATGTTAAGTGCGACGGACCGCGACGGATTTGTTTCTGTCTGGTTTTTCACTGGAGCCCAAAAACATTGCAGTCTCCGACTTTGGGGACGATGAAAAACCGGACAAAAACTAATCTGGCACAGAACACACAAAACCAGATGGCCAAATAGGACCAAACCGGCACCATAGGGATACATGGGAGGCAACACCGGATCCTGTTCTGTCCTGTTAAAACTGGACAGAACAGGATTCCAAATACAGTGGTGTGAAGCCAGCCTTATACCAGACAACCGAAATAATGAGATCAGGGCTCTGTGGGGCCACAAAACATCATTTCTTGTTTTTCTTTACGCTTAACATGCTTGTCCATGACGTTGACTGTAGGTTTATGATCGTTGTCCTGCTGCAGAATAAATTTGGGTACAATCGGATCCTTCCCTGATGGTATTATATGATAGCTAAATATCTGCTTGTATTTCTCAGCATTCCACCAGAAGGTGCTTGGATCAGTCGGTGCAGCTCAGCATAATGACAACAAAGGCAAAAATCCAGCACTACTATCCAGTACAGCTATATTTATTTTATGGAATCAATCCATAAAAACACACTGTAATAATACTATGAGTTGGAGTGCATAATGCACTGGAAATAGTAGAACAGTAGTAGTGGATATTAAACAGTTTTTAATACCCCCCTCCTCTTTTTGTGTGTTTTTATTTATTGATTCAATAAAATAAAAGATTTTTACAGCAACCAGATAGTAGTGCTGAATTTTTTGAATTTGTTGTCTTTAATCTACATGTTCTGTTTCCTGAAACAATAGGAAGGCAGAGTATAATAAAGTCCTGGTGGCCAACGTGAAAATTGTGATTTTTGCTTTCTTTAACCCCTTTACAAGGACATAGAGGTATGTCATTGGTTGCCTGCCTCCCTTTGGTGCGACCTCACACGCTGAGCTCGCATCATTCCCTGCACATGGTGCCAGGTGATCTGATCAGCCAAGATGAGCAGTCGCTGTTAACCCTTTAGATCGTGCTGTCAAACACTTACAGTGCAATGTAAAATGCCACAGGGGGATAGTGCTACTCCCCGCCACCATCAGCGACTCGACGCGATCATGGAGTGTTGTTGTGTTGCCATGACAGCCAGGGGTCAGATGAGGACCCCTGTTGCTGTTATGCTCACTGAGTTCCTGCAGCCACAGAAAGTGATCATTTTTGTTGTTGTGCAAAGCTGTAGGAAAGTAAAAACTTATGGATCTTGGAAGAAGACGAGGAAAAAACGAAAACCAAAAAAGGAAAACCTCCCGGGATTAAGGGGTTAAATACAAATTGTTATATAAAAAGAAAAAGGCCAACATTTAAAACATGTTTCTGATGATAGCTTCCGTTTAGGATTTCCCTCACTCTTGCACCAAGATACTCTGAGCACAGGAACATAAATAAAAATGATCTCCTGATTGTGGAGTGGAAGTAGAGTTTTACATCAACCACTGGAGTGGTATTGCTTGTAGAATGTCCTGGAGGGGCACTACTAAGGCTGGCTTCACACTGCGGCGGCATCCGGTCCGGGGCTGTCAGCATTGACAGCCTGGACCGGAGTTTTGCTCCATAGGAGACTATCGGGCTGCACGGAGCTGGATCGCGCCGGGTGGCAATTATCTGCCATCCGGCTGCTAGCTCGCTGGATGAATCCTGCAGAAGTGGGGAATTGTCTGCCGACTCCAAAAACGTTGCATGCAACGTTTTTGAGTCGGCAGACAAATCCCCACTTCTGCAGGATTCATCCGGCGAGCTAGCAGCCGGATGGCAGATAATTGCCACCCGGCGCGATCCAGCTCGTGCAGCCCGATAGTCTCCTATGGAGCAAAACTCCGGTCCAGGCTGTCAATCCTGACAGCCCCGGACCGGACGCCGCCGCAGTGTGAAGGCAGCCTTACATCTATCCTAGAGTGCCAACCTCTGCAGTCAGGCAGTGCCACATTTAGGGATTATTAGTATTTTATTATTACATATGTACTGCCTTTGTTTGTATTGAGACATACATTTATCTCATCTTATGAGGGTACTTGTGCTACAGTGCTGTGCAAATTAATTGGGACAAAGCATTTTTTAAGTAAAATTGTAAGTTGGTTACCAGCCAGTGATTCAAACCAGTTTTAACTGCTTTGACCAGGTGTGAGTGTACAACCTTGAGTAACAAAATGTGGTTTGACTGGTTTTAGCCAGAAAATACCAGCTAGCTGCCCCCTCAGCTTCAGTTAATAGCTTGTTTCTGTGAGGAGTGGTTTAGTGTACTTTTTCTCTCAGTGTCATTCGTGCCTGCAAAAATGGATGTTACTCCACAGAAGAGGTCTAGAATTATTACTCTTAATGAACATAAATAAGTGCCATAATAATAAACAGGGCCATACAAGTGTGGTTCCATGATGAAGAATTGAAGAATTTATGCAAAAACTTGGTAGAATCACTGCCAAAACGCATTGAACATCTCATATCTGCTAAAGGAGGACATGTTTCTTAAAATTAGTATGTAACGTGCATTATAACATTTTATTATTAAATATTCAAAAATATGTTTTTTTTTGCTTTGTCCCAATTAATTTGCACAGTACTGTATGTCTGTTGCTATTGGTCTTCATTTAAATCATCATTAGTGCCTCAATGTTTAGTCAAAGGTCTTGGACCGACTATGTTGAGCACTCATTTTCAGGCTGCCAACCTCTGCGGTAAGATAGCTTTAAGTTTAGGGACATACAGGACTTATTGTAGACAAGTAAGTATATCTTCGTTACTGTAGTGTATTACCTCTTTTAGTGTTTGATCATTTTTTGTTATTGGGCTTTTAATTGAATTAATAAATGTGATATTTGAGAGGATTTTATTCTTAATCACTTGGTGATCTTCTATTAGGTAGATTAATAATTAATCTAGGTTAATCTCGTCTTAATTACCTGTTAGTCTAGCCTTCTAGAAAGCCCTGTTGTAGCCAGACAAGAGGCCTAGTTTCTGCACATAAATGGGATTGCTCCACTCTTGTGCTCACTGCTATCATGCTTCTATACCGTCTCAATTCCTGAGCCTTTAGCTTTAAAAAATGATAGCCTTTATTAATTTCAGAATCATCTTAAGGCTGCGTCACACGCTAGGATATAGGTGAGCGATAGCGTTAGCTATGTCACGTGACCGCGATCCTTCCGATATAGTTAGTGCGTTGTCACACGCAAGGATATCGTTAACAATCTTAAATTTGGCAATGCGCCAGCTACTTGGAGAAGAACGAGTGAATGATGTTACAAAGCGGCAGGAATAGGAGAAATATGAACGACATCGTTCAAAAAGGTGTCATACTGAACGATGTTGCTGCTTCCCAGGACGTTAATTGGACGAAGAACGATAGATTTGAGGTCAGGATCTCAAATTTTGGATGACCGTTAGCATACAGCATATGAACAACCTATAGGGACTGTATAGAATCATGATCTTCCTGGTTCGTAAATATAACTTAAAGCCGTTTTCCAAGTATTTTACAAAATCTGCCTAAGAACAAGAAATAGCATAATGGGGAGGGACTGGAGAGACACAAAAGCGCAATAGGGCCTTAAGAGTGTTGAAGTGGGAAAATAAGATAGGGAGATGTCCTCACCGCATGGTGTGTCCTGATGAAGAAACAAGTGGATCTTGAAACACATTGACCTTAATAAACCACATGTTCCTCACACCTTGGTCTGAACTACTTTGAATTTCCGGCAGCTCAGACCACATCCACTTTTTCCTATGCTTTAATAAGAGCAAGAAATGGTAAAAAATAGAGTAATAGCAATTGGTTAGCTATTGAGTTCCCCCAGGTGATTCTCCCTGAGGCTGGTCATGACATCCTGTCCATCAGTCATCTGACCCTTGCAGTCAATCCCTTGCTTCACGAATCACATTTGACTGCTGAGATTAGTGATTGGCTGAAAAGGTCATATGATTGATAGACAAATGAATTAGGATCGGTGATAAAAGTATGAATACTAGTGGGACCCCATGATCACTAGAATGTGGGCCCTAAGTCTACTATTTCTTCTCACTACATTGTCCACAGTGAGGAGACCTTTAAATTGAGCAGTGGTCAACTATCCTGTAGTAATTAGTCTAGATCCAAGGGTTGGGGCCCCCAGTGATCAGCCTATTCATAGGAGGTTGTGTGAAAGAGGGGAGTAAATATGCTGATTAATTGCAGTACAATCGGAGATTAATTAACCATTTATAGCCTAAGGGTACCGTCACACTTGGCGATGCTCCAGCAATCCTGACAACGATCTAACCTGGTAGGGATCGCTGGTGCATCGCTACGTGATCGGTGGTGACAATCAGATCTCACCGGCAACGCAGCAACGATACGGCGGTTGTTGGGAACCTGTCACTCTCGAGCATAGTGTTGAGATCGTTGGCCGTTGCCTCTGTCAAACACAGCGATGCACACTGCCCAGCGGGAGCGTGACGACCAAAAATGGTCCAGAATGATTTGTAATGATCTCACAGCAGGGGCCTGCTCGCTGCTACGTGTCAAACATAGTGAGATCGCAGTTGATGTCGCTGTTGCGTCACAAAACTTGTGACTCAGCAGCGATCTTGCTAGCGATCTCGCTTAATGTGACGGGGCTTTAGAAGGTAGTAAAATATATAGATATGTAAGACTGTGTATTGTAGCATAAGGTAATATAAACCATGTTACAAATTATTATGCAAATTGTTTTAAGTGTCATAGGGTTTTTTTTTTTTCCAATGAAACCCATTGATGGTATTGTTTCTCAGGGTTCTTTGGATCACTGAAATAACATAGTAACATAGTTTTTAAGGTTGAAGGAAGACTTTTAGTCCATCTAGTACAACCCATAGCCTAACATGTTGATCCAGAGGAAGGCAAAAAAAAAACATGTGGCAACACTAGCTCCACATTGGGGGAAAAAATTCCTTCCTGACTCCAGATATGGCAATCAGACTAATTCCCTGGGTCAACGCCCTATCAAAGGATCTAGTATATATAACTGGTAATATTATAGTTTTCAAGAAAGGCATCCAGGCCCTTCTTAAATGTTAGTAGTGAGTCACTCATTACAACATCATGTGGCAGAGAGTTCCATAGTCTCACTGCTCTTACAGTAAAGAATCCACGTCTGTGATTATGATTAAACCTTCTTTCCTCCAGACGTAGAGAATGCCCCCTTGTCCCCGTCTCAGGCCTAAGAGTAAAGAGATCATTAGAAAGTTCTCTGTACTGTCCCCTCATATATTTATACATTATTATAAGATCACCCCTAAGCCTTCGTTTTTCCAAGCTAAATAACCCCAAGTTTAATAACCTGTCTTGGTATTGCAGACCCCTTAGTCCTCTAATAACCTTGGTTGCTCTTCTCTGGACCCGCTCTAGTTCAGCTATGTCTTTCTTATACACCGGAGACCAGAATTGTACACAGTATTCTAAGTGTGGTCGCACTACTGACTTGTATAGAGGTAAAATCTACTCTGTATGCCCCCTACAAGGTCATTAATAAATATATTAAAAAGAAGTGGGCCCAACACTGACCCCTGTGGTACCCCACTGTTAACTGTGACCCATTCTGAGTGTGTTCCATTAATGACCACCCTTTGTTTCCTATCACTAAGCCAGTTCTTAACCCACTTACACATATTTTCCCCTATCCCCATTGCTCTCATTTTATGTATCAACATTTTGTGTGGCACCGTATCAAAAGCTTTTGAAAAGTCCATATACACCACGTCCACTGCATTTCTTTGGTCCAGTCCAGAACTTACTTCTTCATAGAAGTTTATCAGATTAGTTTGACAGGAACGGTCCCTCGTAAAACCATGTTGATATTGGGTCATGAGATTATTTTTCTTCAGATACTCCAGTATAGCATCTCTTAGAAAACCCTCTAGGATTTTACCCACAGTAGAGGTTAAGCTTACTGGCCTATAATTTCCAAGTTCAGTTTTTGTTCCCTTTTTGAATATTGGCACCACATTTGCTATACGCCAGTCCTGTGGTACAGACCCTGTTATTATGGAATCTTTAAAGATTAAAAATAATGGTCTATCTATGACAGTACTTAATTCCTGCAGCACTCTGGGGTGTATCCCATCCGGGCCCGGGGATTTGTCAATTTTAGTGATTTTTAGACGATGTCGTACTTCCTGCTGGGTTAAGATGGTGACATTTAATTGACAGTTTTTGTTATCACTGATCATATTGTCTGTCATGGGATTTTCTTGTGTAAATACTGTTGAAAAAAAGTCATTTAGCATGTTGGCTTTTTCCTCATCCTCATCCACCATTTCACCCAGATTATTTTTAAAGGGGCCAACACCATCATTTTTTAGTTTCTTACTATTTATGTAGTTAAAAAATAATTTGGGATTATTTTTACTTTCTCTGGCAATGAGTCTCTCTGTCTCAATCTTTGCTGCCTTGATTTGCTTTTTACAGATGTTATTTAATTTTCTGTATTTATTTAATGCCTTCATCACTACCTACTTGCTTTAATTCCCTAAATGCTTTTTTTTTGTCATTTATTGCGCCCCTTACAGCCTTATTTAGCCATAGTGGCTTCCTCCTATTTCTAGCATGCTTATTCCCATAGGGTATATATTGTGCACAGGCCCTATTCAGGATGCTAATAAACGTTTCCCACTTGCTTTGTGTACTTTTACGTCTCAGGATATCGTCCCAGTTTATTGCACTAAGATCATCTCTCAACCGTTGGAAATTTGCCTTCTTGAAGTTTAGTGTCCTTGTAGCCCCTCTACTACACGTCTTAGTAAAGGATACTTGAAAACTTATTATTTTATGATCACTATTACCCAAGTGATCTCAAACCCGTATATTTGATATGCGGTCTGGCCTGTTGGTTAATATTAGGTCCAGCAGTGCCCCCCTTCTTGTTGGGTCCTGAACCAGTTGTGAAAGGTAATTGTCTCTCATAGTTGTCAAAAACCTATTACCTTTGCTAGAACTGCAGGTTTCTGTTCCCCAATGTATTTCAGGGTAGTTGAAGTCCCCCATTATAATGACTCCTCCCTGAGTCGCTACTTCATCTATTTGCTTTATGAGGATATTCTCCTCCACTTCCATTATTGTTGGGGATTTATAACAAACCCCTATCAGTAATTTATTATTTTTTCTCCCTCCCCTTATCTCCACCAACAGGGACTCTACATTTCCATTAGATTCACCTATATTATCACACAGGATGGGTTTTAAGGATGATTTTACGTATAAACATACACCTCCTCCTCGCTTATTTGTACAGTCATTTCTGAACAGAGTATAGCCCTGTAAATTAACAGCCCAGTCGTGGCTCTCATCCAGCCATGTCTCCGATATCCCTACCATGTCATAATTATTTTCCAACAAAATCAATTCTAATTCCTCCATTTTGTTGGTGAGGCTTCTGGCATTAGTGTACATGCACTTTATGCATCTGTCTTTACCTCTATTCCTTCCTACTATATTGACTATTCTAACCCCACCCCCCCATGCCACCCCCAATTTTATTACTTGTGCCCAGGTTACTATTTATACTATCTTCCTCTCCTGTACAATGAATACCCTCCCCCCCAATCCCTAGTTTAAACACTCCTCCAACCTTCTAGCCATTTTCTCCCCCAGCACAGCTGCACCATCCCCATTGAGGTGCAGCCGGTCCCTAGCATAGAACCTGTAGCCAACAGAGAAGTCGGCCCAGTTCTCCAGGAACCCAAACCCCTCCTTCCTACACCAATTCCTGAGCCACTTATTTATCTTCCTAATCTCCCGTTGCCTCTCTGGTGTGGCGCGTGGTACAGGCAGTATTTCAGAAAATACTACCTTGGAGGTCTTTGCCTTAAGCTTGCAGCCTAATTCCCTGAAATCATCTTTAAAGACCTTCCACCTACCTCTAACTTTGTCATTTGTGCCAATGTGCACCATGACCGCTGGGTCCTCACCAGCCCCTCCCAGTAATCTGTCAACCCGGTCAGCGATGTGCCGGACTCGAGCGCCAGGTAGGCAGCACACTGTTTGACGATCCCTGTCTTTGTGACAGATTGCCCTATCTGTTCCCCTAATAATTGAATCCCCCACTACCAGCACCTGTCTGTCCTGCCCTGCTCTCCTGTTTTCCCCCTTACTGGAGCAGACACTCCTCTGGCTTTCAGAGGTCATGGCAAGCTGCAGCAGTGCTATCCCTGAACTCGCACCCCCCTCATCTGCCAACTTAGCAAATTTATTGGGGTGTGCCAGATCAGGGCTAGCCTCCCTGGCACTCTTCCCTCTACCCCGCCTTCTAACTGTCACCCAGCTGGCTACCTCACTGTCCTGCAGCTCCATACTACCATCCTCCCCCACATCTATCCCATCAATCAAAGTCAGATACCTGTGATAATTAGTTTGGCGGGTGAGCCAAATAAAAGGAAAACTGGATGTTCCACAATATTGAGCAGGCCACAGTTTTCAAGTAACATGGGAAAGAAAAAGGATCTCTCTGTCCGGCCCCGAGTACCCGGTCCCTAGTGGGTGCGATAAGTGCATTTAGAGTTTTTTTTAATTTGAAGATTATACTGTTATCATTGGGAGGTTTCTTCAATAAAATTAGATGTATACTCTAACGGGTGATGACTTTAATTACACTGACTGTCATTTGCACCGATCATTTAGGAAAATCAGAGAAAAAGAACATTTGCATAGTAATTTGGAACATGGTGTAAGTATGTTATAAGGGTTTATTGTACGAGTAGGGATGAATCTGCAGTATCTGGTCACTACACTGATGGAGCTTTACTTTTTAGCTCCACAATTGTTAATATCTCTGACCACTGAATGGCACTGAAAACAGCTAATATTGATGACCTATCCATAGAATAAGTCGTTGATATAAAAGTAGTAAAGTAACTGTTTAATGATCGTACACAGATCCTTCAGTTTCAGCTCTCCTATGCTAGTGCCAGACTCTCTGCTTCCATATTTGACCTGCCTATCTCTATGTTAGCACATGATGAAGGGAATGGCTTTTTGCATTAATTTAATAGCTAAGCCAGTCTCCTTCTATGTCACATCTGATACAAATTAAATTAACTTTCTCCTGTAAGGTACAGGGGCGAAACAGAAAAGGAAGACAGAGTTGATCAATGAGTACAGGAAACACACAGCTCAGCTTATCAGGAAAAGACTGCACTGAAAAGAACAAGCGATTTTGCCGTAAAACAGTTGGGTAGTACAAGGTCTATATCCTGCCCGGACTTGGCTTGAACTCAGTAACATTCAGAACTTACATAAAGGATGTGATGAAATCATTTATCTTTACTAAGGAAATGCTTTTCCCTTTTCTGTGGGTTTAGGCTTTCTGCTGGTATAAAAGACATTATTGGACATTCTCATACAATGATCTTTGAAAATATTATGTAATACTTTCATATCGTCAATGAGCGCCAAAAGTAATGGATTCAACTTCTAATAGAGATTGTCTCTTAATAACAAATTCCATGTGCCAAATTAATGGGGTTGTCTGGTGTAAAATGACAAGTCTGCAGTCATTGTTTGCATTATGAATCTTCACATTGCATTCACTGTGCGCTGGGAGGATTCGGGAGCAGCTCCGGCCAGAATCCAATTGAATGGGCCCGGTCTCGCTCATTACATTTACATTGAGCAAGGCCACACACATCTAGTCAGATACTGGAAGTATGTACTGTATGTATGTCACTTAATTGCGACGACGTTACTACCATTCCCGGCTCTGACACTGTGAATCCTCATCATGCACAGAGCAAGGGATGTGAGGATTCACAATTCTGCAGTCACATGAAGAGACTACAGACTTGAGGATTTAGACTAGATATCCCCTTTACCTTTAGCACCACTTTAGTGGGGAGTTTTCACTGCACCTCTGGAGTGGTGTTTTAAATCTAAGGGTATGTGCTTACGGTCTGGAGGAGCTGCATGCTTGACGCAGTTCCTCCAGATCTGAGTGAACCTACGGGTTCCCACGGAGATCACAGCCGCCCTGTACTCACCATGTGCGGCGAATGTGGGGCGACTTCTCCCTGCAGTCACCCGACGGGAGCCGCTTCTGACTACTCAGCATGAAATCAATATGCTGCGGAGGAGCGGAATGCCGTCAACCCGCACCGCTGCTAAAAGAATGCTGCGGTCGGGTTAAGCATAGTGAGCTTGGGATTTCTTAAAATCCCATCCACTATGCTAATACTGTACTATGCAGCATTTTGGACGCAGCGGCAAGACGCGTCCAAAACGCTACATCTACTGACCGTGAGTATGCAGGCTAAGTCTCCTACCCTGTCTTATGCTTACCTTTCACTGCCTTCACCCCTTTCTAGGGTTGCTCCAGATGGCCTGCAGTGTTGGTGAAAGGTGAAGGTGCTGGAAGTTGAGTATATGATTGGGGGCAGTGTCTTTCATGTAAAGAGACACTCCAGCGGTGAAAACAAAACAAAACACTGTAGTGGTGCTTTAAACTATATAGTCATAACATTTTCTTGAGACCCTCTCTATGAGTCATATTGGGGTGGCACATCCATGCAGATTTGGATAATCCATGGCTTTCAACAGCTTATCCCAGCAAAATGAACTGTTTGTCAGGTGTCTCAGTAGCGGTACCCACCATAATCAGCTGAAAGCTGAAAGCTACTGTGGATCTCATGTTTAAAGGGATAGCATGTGATGACAAAGCTCTTTTAACACTTGAACTGATGGTTCAAACACTGAAAATAAAAATGCAATAGTAATAAAATATAACACTGAGCTGCACTGTTATAATTTGTAACTTTACACTTTTTTAGATAGCATATGGGATCTATAAAGAAGCTGATCCTGAGTTTTTACAACTCTTCCACACCTGTCGAGAAAGTTTTCTAACTTTTTAATATATTTAATTTTTTAACTCCTCACACTTTCGAAAAACTTGTTCCAGAACAGTCCTATTGACATCTTGGGATTGAAAGTGTGAACACCCCTAAATTTAATAAATTGTGTCCAGTTGAGGTAATCCTGCATGACCTAAGGGTATGTGCACATCAGTCGTTTTGTGGGCTGCTTTTGGACGTTTTCCGTCGGCGTTTTCCGCTCAGTTTTATGTTAATTTATGTTAATCCTATCCTCCGGTTGGATTAACATGCTAGTCAATGGATTTTAGAAAACTCTGTCTTCACTAGAACGGTTTTCTTCTGGTCGTTTTCAGTCAAAACTGAGTTTTCTCAGTCAAAACTGAGTTTTTCCACCGGTTTTCCAAAAATAGAGCAAGTGACTTCTTTCCACCGTTTTTCCAGCGGTTTCAGCTGATCAAGTGCACAAAAAACTCAGTTTTCAAAACCGCCGAGAAAACCGCCGAGAAAAACGCTGTAAAACCGGGCGGAAAACGAGCAAAAAACGAGGGACACTGCTGAGCACAGAAAACTCAGTTTCTGCTAAAAAAACCCAGGTTTTTGGACGGACTGCAGAGATGCACAAACGTCAGATGTGCACATAGCCTAAAGTGCCTGGACAACAGACTGATACTTTCACTTAACCTGATATATGGGCAGGTTGACTAATCACAATGAGCCAGAATTCTTGCACAAGTTAGGCTCCTTTCACACAGGCGTTTTCATGAAAATGCAGCAGATCTGGCAAATTTACCGCATCTGCCGCATCTTCTGCCTAATGGCCGCATTTGCTGCACCGATCCGGCAAGCCCCATGCATTGTCTATGAGACTTGCGGCAAGTCTGGTTTTGCAACTGGCAAAACCGCACTTGCCGCACCCGACCGCAAGCCCCATAGACAATGCATGTGCATTGGTGTGCGGCTGTTAGGCAGAAGATGCGGTAAATCTGCCGGATCTGTCGCATTTAAAAAAAAACGCCTATGTGAAAGGGGCCTAATTCCCCCAATTGTTAAGTGTTTTATATACCCATTGTACTTTGCTCGATAGGCAGCATGAAAGAGCTGAAAGGTTGTATGGTTTAGTAATAAATTTATTTTTATTTATTTTATGTGCGGATAGTACAGTATTTACGATACTCATTACTCGGCGAGTATCGCTGGTGCTCGTGAGTGATGTGTCCATCATGAACGATCTGATACATATTACCAGATCCCTTCAGTAAACAATGGGGGCTGGCACCTCAGTGAGGGCAGATTGAATGTTAGGCTCTCTGGGGGCACAGCAAGGTGTTTTATGCAGTGAAAACTCAAAAGCCCACCCTCCCGCCTTGTCCCAGAAATACTCATTTTATAGCCGGATATGTGTGGGCGGAGTCTATCACTAATTGACTAAAATTAGGCTTGTTGTTTGGACGAGTACATGATTATGATGAAGTGCTCGCTACAAATATAGCGATTACGAACACTTCGCTACTCGGTCATCACTATCACTGACCCAATGTATCTCCCAAACTAAGTTCCATGTGGAGTGTGGGAAAAAACCTAAGCACTCAGAGGAAATCTATACAAACACAGGGAGAACATGCAAACTCCTTTCAGATGTTTTTTTAGTGGGATATGAACTCAGGCTCCCAGTGCTACAGTACTAACCACTCATGTCAAGGAATTGGTATAATTAATTAAACAGGATGAAAATAATCAGGTTTGCAATTAACATTCTTTCTATCTGCTGTGGAGCTCTTGGTAGGATGATCTTTTGTATTATGTAGTGTACAGCTTTTCATCAAAGAGATTAAGGGTGCCGTTATACTTGGCGACGTTCAAGGGATCCCGACAACGATACGACCTGGTAAGGATCGCTGGAACGTGGCTATGTGGTCCCTGGTGAGATGTCAAACAGTCAGATCTACTCAATGAAGCAGCAATGATACGGCGGTCGTTGGGACCCTGTCACGCAGCAGTTAGTCTGACGACTCAGACCTACGTCGGTGAGCTCTGAGTCGCCAACGAGGTCGCAAGGTCGTTGTTAAGACATCAAACACAACGATGCATGCTGCCCAGCGGGAACCCAACGATCAAAAAATGGTCCAGGCCATTCCGACATGATCAGCGATATCACTGCGGGGGCCCGGTCGCTGCTACATGTCAAACATAGCGAGATCGCTGGCGAGGTAGCTGTTACGTCACGAAACCCGTGATGTAACAGCGATCTCGTTATGTGTAACAGGGGCTTAATCACCAGTGTCTGGCCAAGTATATGCAGCAATTGCATTTGAGGATAAGGAGTTAACTCCTGAGATCCCATTTACCTCTCTATGGCCCATTGCTTTCTATACACCAGTTAGCTGCACTCTGCTCCCTCCCTCCCAGCTCATGACCAGTTAATAGACCTGCAAAATCACTATCCCCCAGCTCCTACCCTTCAAAAGCCAATGCCTGATACATGGTGTCCGTGGATTGGGCAGCATGTATCAGTTGTCAGGTTCAATATAAGGATGCCTCTCTGAAGATGCAGGGCACAGTAGGCCTTTGAGGATCGGAAGTGGCGTAACTTGAAGCTCATGGGCCTCGATGGAAAGCTCCAAGGGGCCCCAGTTATTGCAAATTTTAATAGTATAGTCTTTTTCTATGGGCCAAACAGACTTTTGGTCCCCCCCTAGGCTCCAGGGCCCAGGTGCGATTGCAACCCCTGCACCCATTGTAGTTATGCCCCTGAGGACCGGATTGGAGACAATGAAAATTGAATTGCTCATATTTAGTTACATTTTCATTCACTTAGGAGCTGAATTTACTGTTCTGTTTTTCTTCTTGTCCTGGTCTGCAGAACCTCTATATAGGTGTTACGGGTTGCATCAATACATTTTATCTTTTTAATACTACTGTAATTTTCATTACAAACGGTTCACTAGATAATTAATCTGCACTTGCTCCTGGCATGATTTGGCTATTAGAATGTCAAACAATAAAGGGAAAATGAGCAGAGGACATTGTACAGATCTGTAGGCTGATCTATACCAGCTGCCCAGCCATCCTGAATTAGTGAAACAATATAACAGTGAAATCGCTCAGTCATGTGACCACATAGTGTTCAATGCAGCGTAGGGGCAGGTGTGTTGTTACTTCAGTAGGATATATAAGCAGGTATTGCTGTCATTGTTATGTTGTAAATGACACTTCTCTGAAATAACTGGAAGTGGAGTGATTTCTGTGAGGTCTGCTGCTGAGACTTAAATTTGCCATGTATTGTATATACCAATGTGCAAGGTAATGCAGCCGTAATAGACATCATGAAACTGTATTGTGCGGCAGTAGCTGTCAAGTGCATACATAGAAAGGAAAATAATATAAAGAAAACAGACTGAACTTTGATACATGTTCTTTTTATATCTAGTTCAATACAGAATACTTTGAATAATAATATAGGACGCTATTAATAGGAGTCACATAGTGGCATTACTGAAAATGGCAGAAGACCAAGCGGCCACTATGGTGGGTCCTCTCCACCAATCATCACGCGTTCAATTGTATCGGCCTCATAATGTAATACAGTTGAAAACACTGATGAAAGAGGGAGCGGTGTTGCTCCTTCATTCATCATTCTCCAAATTGAAATCTGGAGTTTCTGACATATCCATGAAGTGGGTGCGATGGACATCACTACCCGTTGTGCCCGCTATGCCAAAATGTGCAGAGCTACAGAACCTTCGTCATGGAGCTGGAGCAGGGGGACTAAGGAGAGGTGAGTATTTGTTTTTCCTTTATAAATCAGTAAGTACATTGGTGGCCATAATGCTATATAGATAACTATGGGGTTTATTATACTATTTGAGCACTATTGCGATGTGCATATATATATGGAGATATTGGGAGCTATTATACTATTTGGAGCACTATTGGGGTGTGCATTATAACATATGGGGATTATTGGGAGTACATTATACTATTTGGAGCACTGTGCGTGGCATTATATAGGGAAGAGTGGAGTCAAGTTTACACTGTACTTTGCAGCACTGGGGTCTTATCTGGTAATTAAGGGACATAAGGACAACATTGAGGGAGTTACTATTGTGGGGTTTAGCATATTCTAATAAAATATGAGATGTGATTACTTAGGAGACACATTAACTATGAGTAAATGCTATTGGTGTTGGCATATGAATAAATATATATATTATTGGGGATTATTGGGAGTACATTATACTATTTGGAGCACTATTGGGGTGTGCATTATAATATATGGAGGATTATTGGGAGTACATTATACTATTTGGAGGACTATTGGGTGTGCATTATATATGGGAGACTATGGGCAGTACTATCTAATAGATTGGGAAGCAATAAAACTGCGATTTTGGACCATTTTATTTTGCAGAAAATCCTATGGGTTTAAATAATGTGAGGATTATTATACATTATCTATTTGAGCACTATTGGGTGTGCATTATAATATATGGGGATTATTGGGAGTACATTATACTATTTGGAGCACTATTGGGATATGCATTATAATATATGGAGGATTATTGGGAGCACATTATACTATTTGGAGCACTATTGGGGTGTGCATTATAATATATGGAGGATTATTGGGAGTGCATTATACTATTTGGAGCACTATTGGGGTGTGCATTATAATATATGGGGGATTATTGGGAGTACATTATACTATTTGGAGCACTATTGGGGTGTGCATTATAATATATGGGGGATTATTGGGAGATCATTATACTATTTGGAGCACTATTGGGGTGTGCATTATAATATATGGGGGGTTATTGGGAGTACATTATACTATTTGGAGGACTATTGGTGTGTGGTGGAAGACTATGCGCAGTGTATCGTAATAGAGGGAAGCCATAAACACTGCATTTTTCCCCCTGCTTTTTTTCTGCAGAAAATCCATAGCGTTTAAAAATGTAAGCCAAATTTCACTTTCTCTTTTAACATCTAAAGGGAGCCAGAATAAAGGAGTGTAAAAAAGTCATTGCGTTATTAAGTGCTTCAGCTGTACCAAAAGGCATAAAAAAGTGATAGAACGTGTAAAAAAAGATACAGCAAAAACACAAAAATCAGAGCCGATTGGTATTGTGCATTTTCGTTTGGACACCTATAGAAAAATTACTGCAGAAAATAAGCAGTATTCTTACAGCTGGGAATATCGCCTATAATTTTGACAAAATCAGGGATTAATCAATCCCATAAAACATTTAGCTTTCAGAAAGTTTGTGCAGCTAAGATTCATGAGAACTGGCAGAAGCAGGAAATCGGGAATCATGCCTTCCTTGGAAACATCTCTTACACAACATTGTAGCTCTCTTGTATAAAGTATTAGAAGGAAATGTCACAATTGCGTATATATTTGCCACTATTGAGCCAATATTTGTCATGGCATTTGCAATGGAACCCTAGTGGGCACGACAGCCAATCACTGGTCTCAAGGCTCTTGTGTAATACATATCCTGGAGCAATGGAGGATTTATCAGGTCAGCAATGTGTGTTTATTTTAATGTTATCACATTTCCTCCTGTTAGCTTAATGTATTTAAATCCCTCACAACTCTTTAAGAAAGTGTTATCTTATGAGAACTTTCCCACTAACTAAATCCATCAATGTAAATGTGCTTCACAAATACATCAGTCATTTTATAGTTTCACCAGTGTTAGGCTGCTCAGTACAGTAAAATTGCTCCAAACAGGGAGCGCAAGGGTTAAAAAAAAAAAAAAAGTTTATGCTCAACTCTCCCCCACCGTCTCCCGCCGTCTTCCTGCAGGCTCCCGATGTCTGCAGAGGTCTTCTTCTGCTGTACAGGACCTGCGGTGATGTCACAGTCATGTGACCGCGGGTTACCATGGTGGAACCTGCTGTCACGTGACTGTGACATCACCGCAGGTCCTGAACAGCAGAAGAAGACCTCTGCAGACACCGGGAGCCTGCGGAAGCCACCGGGAGCCTGCAGGAAGACGGCGGGAGATGGCGGGGGCTTGGGGAGAGGTGAGCATAAACTTTTTTTTTTTTGCCCGGAGGCTACGATTTAATGCTAGAATCGGATGCCTATTTGGTATCCGATTCCAGGCATCAGAAGGGAGCCGATGCTGTCCGAATTTATCGGACAGCATCGGCTCCCTTCAAAATCGTAATGTGAAAGTAGCCTTAAAGAGTTTGTCCATTATTGTAAAATACATTCTACAAGGCTGCATGCACATGATCAGTATTAGGCTGCGTTCACACGCTGCGTATTTGCTGCATATTTTTACATGAGAGCTGTTGCAGTTTTTGTAGCCAAAACTAGGAGTGGAACAGTCAGAAGAAAAGTCTAAGGCCGGTTTCACACCACGGTTGTGGTGTATTAGGTTCTGTTCGGTGTTTTGCAGGCGGGCAAATATGCCCTCTGATCCTGTTTTCTGCCGGAATCGGCAGATCCCAGGGTTCAGGAGCTGTCCTTGCTGAAATGTCAGGATCGCAGCTTGCAGGAAGCTAGCCTCGGTCCTGAAATCTTAGCAGGGGACAGCTCCAGGTGCTGAAGTTCAGCACGGCCGACGCAGAACTTCAGCACTCGCCGTGCGGGAACCTGGCAGATTCTCTGTCAGGTTTGCCCCATCCGGCACCCCATAGACTCCCATGTTAGGGGGCGCCAGATCGCACCGGATCTGGGAGGATCCAGTTTTGCTAAACTTTTTGTTTAGCTGCATTTTGTAAGCTGCATTTTTGTGTTCGGGACAAAAACCGAATGCAGCCTGATGCTGCCGGACAGGGACAAAATCGGATGGCAAATAGCTGCCATCCGGCTTTGTCCAGCACCATAGGGCTACATTGTGTCAAACTCGGGTCAGGTTCACTCCGGACAGGCCAAGACCTGATCACACCGTGGTGTGAAACCGGCCTAATAGAAACAAGTTCTCCACTTCTGTATTTAATCACCCACTGCTGATTTTAATCAGCCACTCCTGGTTTTGGCTCCAAAAACTGCAAGAGCACTCTTGTAAAAATACGCAGCAAATAAGCAGCGTGTGAACACACCCTAAGCAGTGTTTTTGCTGCATCCTAATACCAACAACACAAGCACAGTGCATGGAGGTCTAGAAATCCCATGCTCATTGTGCTTCTCCCCTCCGCAGTGTTATTTCAGCTGCAGTACAGGTTGACGCGCTTCCGCATCTTCTCTGTATGGTAATTTAATGCTGCGGAGTCAGAAGCGAGCTCCAGCGGGTGAAGGCAGAGAAAAGCCGCCCTGCACCAAACAGGGTCACTGCTCCAGCCTCTTGTCCGAGAGACTCACATGTAACTAGGAGAGTGTGTCCGAGCCCTAAGAAGAGCTTCCATGGCCCAAAGTACGTCAGGC